>OY987225.1:11408574-11471074 GCA_963920705.1 Odiellus spinosus | reverse complement strand
GGCGCCTATGTTCTGCGCTCTTTGTACTCGTTTTCTCGGAGTCGTATCCATCAAAAACAATCGTGAGAGTATGTCGAAATGCGTTGCCATATTACTTAGTGCAAGAGATAACCTCCGTCAATTACGTATCTGTTACTTAGATTCTTAGTTAATAGGTTTGACTGAGGTTCAAGTTTATCCAACTCTTTTAGTAAATCGGATTTTACATTATTCCTTATAATTCCTTCGTTGAATATAGATGTTGGATATGAAGACAATTCGTACTCATAACATCGTTCTAATGCCTCTGGCGATTTACACGTGCAAACAATTCTATTAAACAGTTGCGTTGGATTTATGACCATTTCTTTGTCCTTAATATTAATTGATCTGTTATTAGTAATTGCCAAAGTTTTAACTCTATCTACCCTTTTTAGTTTTAGTTCTAAGAAGGATTTACCTATCACCTTCTCCAGCAAGAGTTCTCCAATTTCCTTCGCGTTATGACAGTTTATCGTTGGGTCTGCCACGATACCACTAGACAATGAAACGAGATTTGAACCTGTTGTTTCAGAAAAGGGCGAATGGTCTTCTAACCAGTCGAGGAGTTTATTTAGGTCTTGTTCGTCTCTTGTTCGTCTAGATTCACTAAGTTCAAGATGCTGCTCACTCGTAGATTCGGTAACCCCAGCGAACTCTTCTATAGCCATACTAATTGTCAAGACAAACAGGCATCGCAGCAATCCATTTGGCTAGAGCTGTGTTAGTAAAACCTCTTCCATGTATTAAACCTCCTATAGTTTTCAAGGAACGCATGAGATTCTGCTCAATAACCATATCTGTCCACGTGCCGCACCAAAATGTATTTGTACGGCGAATTGTAAACATCCCTTTTTCTTTAAAATTCTCGTAGTCTTTGGTATTCATTTTCTGTTGCAACTTCTCTATCTGATTTAAATACAGAAGACTTGACTTCGCATAGTTTAGGTGACCAATAGATAAAAAAAATGGGATCATCTGAGTAATGCAATGGACATGAAGATCCCAGTTTCCACTTCGTTCTGCGAAAATGAAAAGCTGAACTATTTCAACCATTTCCCAATACATTAACCACAACATTTTCGTTTTTCCCGAATCTCTAAGACGTTCGAAGGTTTCTTGAAAATCTATATGAAGTTTACGTACAAGTTCGTTTTCAACAATATTCTTTGTTAGATCATTGCAAATATTTTCGAAATCCAATTGTTTTGTCGAGTCCCAATTTATATTTGCGCTTTTGAAAATTAACTGAGAGAGCGCTAGTTGTGTCAAAAAATGGGCTCGTAATGATCGTGAATACGCGTGCCCAGAAATCCTATGAACTACTGTGTGTTTAGCATAAACCTTTTGCCAAGCTTCTTCCAGTCCACTAGAGGCCATAACGTTCCCTATGGAGCCAAGGAAAGACATTAAGGTGTGAAAACCTCCAAGTCGAACGATAACATCTGATATTGGATTGTTAGTATTGGCGGATTGCACCATCGTCACTGCTTTAAGGAAAAGCGGTTGGTCGAATGTTACCAAGCAATGTTCCTGATTTTTATTCGTAGCTAGATTCTTTGCTTGTAGAAGCGCTGAATAGATCGTATTTAGGTTTCCTGGATCTAAATTTATGAAAGGTAAAGGTAAAACTCTCGATTTTGTAAAACCAGTTTCTATAGTGGCGGCAATCCTAGACATGTACCCGTTCCAAGATGCAATGAACGGCATTTCGAAAAATATCCCACCGCTCCAAATAATGTTAAGTTTCTTTATTCGATCATGCCTATCCAATTTTTCTATTTCTTCGCAGTATTTTTTTACGTGCAATTTAGACAAACCATTCGTTGAAGGCGATACGTAAGTTGTCACTTTCAAATTTCCAAAGTTACCAGTGCCTAAGTCACTGGATTTAGTTGCACTTTTAGATCTAGGAACAGATTGAGTTATTTGCACAGATGAATCTGGGGTGATGCAGCATATTCCACCCATAGAATGAAATGTATCGTGGCCATCGAGAGTTCTAATATTGAAATCGGCATTGTCGAATACAAACTGGGTAAAAGCTTCTTCTACATACTCAATTTTCGCGTTAAGAACGGCTGAAGCTTCAAATTTTGAAACCTCGCTATATGAGCAACATAATCCAAGTTTAGATAAAATATCGTGGAGGTGTTTAGAGTCATATTTTCTGTGAAGGTGAATGCCGAGTGCGCAAAGAACTGGTGAAATGTAAGACCTTGATCGAACTAAACTCATAATAGCATTGGCCAAAGCTAAAGATTTAATTTTGGTTTGCTCGCTGCTTAAGTCGCTGGTTAGTTCATCGAAAAACTCAGTTGCCGTTTCAGGTAAATCCTTTAAACCTCCAGATTTTATTTCTTCAATGGTAGGATACACATCGGTATCGCAACCCATTAAACGAAAATCTTCTTTAAGAATTTTGGCTCCCGTTCTCACTATTCTAAGTCTTTCTTGTTTGGCATCGGCTTTTCTTTCCTCATACCATTGATTAGTAATCAAGTTTTCCACTGTGCCTTTGAAACTCAGGTTGGAGATTTCTAAAGCGCTATGTCGTTTCTCACATAACAGCGCTATATCCGCCGTCATATCATCACCGCGTCCAGGACCGAGAAGGTCGATACTAGCGGAGCCACAGCCTAGGATAGCGGGCCGCAAAGTACAGAGCGAACCAACCAAACCCATAATGAGCTTGACTGTCGTCCTCGACTCGGTGAGGCTTTGGTAACGTAAGACTTAGGGAGCCGACAGCGGAGAGCTCCTTCGACACTAATGCACCATCCACCCCAAAACTCTACCCAATCAAAGCCTGAGCCGGAGTCGTATGCACACTAGTCCCCCATACTTAAGTCATCTAGGAGCTAGGAGAGTTTTTCACGCTCTCCACGGCGCCCATGCCGAGATGAACGAATACGCCCCAGCTCAGTAGAAAGGGAGTGTGCCACTCTTGGTCATGAGTCCTTTAGGCCTAGGAACTCAGCTCAACCCCCCCCCCCACGGGAAGGTGGTGACACGCGGCGGACCTTCTCGGTCCTGGACGCGGTGATGATATGACGGCGGATATAACGCTGTTATGTGAGGAACGACATAGCGCTTTAGAAATCTCCAACCTGAGTGTGCCTTTGAAAAAAAGTATGCTTTTTTTCCCACGCCTTGACGTTATTACAATGCTACTTCCGAAATGTTTCTTAAGTCTACTTTTCAAATGCTTTTCAGTCCAGCAAGATTTAGATTCTTCAAAATACGATTTAAAAAGATTTTTCAACTCATAAATGGAAAAATGACATCGATCTTTAGAATTAACTGAAAAGGAACACAGACTTTTAAATGCTTCTTCTGAGCCTATTTTCGTCGGTCTGCCAGGGTTATTTGAACTTGCAATTCTCGCAAAATCCCGGTGACAATTCGAGTGATACCGAGCTTCAGCTGCAACTAAATCTGCCTCTAAACATATTCTTCGGTGGACCTCCAATCCCCATTTATCATTGCGGTCTAAGCACTTTTGTAATAGAATGTTTCCGATTTCAGTAGTTTCCACGATACGCGATCGCTTCCTATGACGCTTAGTTTCCACTTTGCACACTTTTCCACAAAAAAAGCAATGTTCTTTAAAATTGAATGAAGTTATAGCGGTCCTAGTGTTTGTTGAAACCTCTGTACTAGCCATTGAAATATTTTCCGCTACTACTGACTTGATAACCCTTTTGTCAATGTATTTTATTCGACAGTAATTATGAACTGTAACACTTTCAAGGTCTTGTAATTTCTCCCATTTTGAATCTTGGCGTTCTTTACTAGCTCTAACAAAAGTTTGAATACCTTTCTTTTTAACATTTGTTGACGGTTTATTTTCTAAAGACTCCTCACAAATAAAACACGCGTCCATTCTGATGCTTTTATGGAAACTAATAGCAAGGAATACTCACGGCTACCCAGCCCTCGACCTATTCGAAATTTGAGCCCATATTTCCACGAAGAAAACAAAAAAACAACAATCGTCGCGACTGCCCGTTGATACGTAACACCTCAATTTTCTCACCGATGACTAATAGTCTCGAGCTTTTAAAAACGACTTTTTCTCCGAAACAGAGTAAATATTAAAAGAGGGCCAACTATGTTCTAAAACGTACCAAATATAAATGTTGCAGTTAAAATATCTTAGAAAGAAAATATACAGTAATCCAAGGGCGGCTTCATGAAGTTATTTCGAGAATTTCTGTTCCGACTTCGATCCAATCTATGCAGGTACGTATCGATTCGGTTTACATCAACAAATGATACATCAAAAGATGCAAAATATAAAGTTACACAACATTGTAATTAACAAAAGTTTTCTATCTATAAAAGGATTAGTGAAATATGGTAAAATTCCAAAATAGAAAAAATGGCGGCCATTTTTAGACCACTTTAACACGTGTACAAAGTGGTACATTTTAGTATGTTGTACAGGACCCCAATACGAGTACAATTCCGTTGAGTTTTGCTTGTCGCGAATTTTTTCCATTTCAAGCCCAGTTTTCGGGTAATTTGACTAGACTATTAGGAAATGGGAATCTAATTCGCCAGAATTAAAAGAAAGGTGGAAAAATCATGATAAATCCGGAAAAATTAGCTTATTCCAAACCAAAGATCAAGGGGATAAAATCAAAATTTTAGGAATGGAATGGAACACAGTTACAGATTCATTCTTATTCAACTTTTCCTCTTTAAATTAAAAGTCAAAAAATTTACCCAAAACAAAAAGATCGGTTTTGAGTATAGTAGCGCAGATGTTTGACCCAATAGGGATATTATCACCATTCACAGTGAAGGGAAAATTACTATTCCAAGATTTATGGAAAATTAAATCTGATTGGGACAAAGATCTGGAGCTGGAATTAAAAACTGAATTCGAAAACTTTTGCGAGAATTTAATTAATGTAAACAAAATTAGAGTTCCCAGACATTATCTTCACGAAACAAATAATTAAATAATAGATAAAGAAATTCACTGTTTTTGTGACGCTAGCGAGAAGGCCTACGCCACAGTAGTATATATTAGGTACGTAGATAGTGATGAAAAAATAGGCGTCACCTTTATCACTTCAAAATCAAAAATTGCACCTTTAAAAGAAACTGAAAACCCAACAAATATTACAGTACCCAAATTAGAATTAATGGGATGCCTCTTAGGAGCTAGAATAGTACACAATATCAAGGAGGTTTTCAAGGAAAAAATAAGAGGTCTGCATGTGGACAGACTCCATGGTGGCGTTGTATTGGAATAAAGGGCAAAGTAAATCATAGAAGCAATTTTTGGCCAATAGAACGCTAGAAATTAGGAATCTTTCAGACTTTAATAGTTGGAATCACTGCCCTGAAAACCCAGCGGACTTAGCGATGAGGGGAATTACCGCCACTGAGTTATTAAATAGTAAAATATGGTGGGTGGGTGCACCGTTTTTGAAAACATCTAAAGACAGTTGGCCCAATTTCGCTGAAACGCCCTTAAAAATTCCAATTAACATTGACCTGCAGGAACGAAAAACGGTTGTGAGGAAGAAATTGGTGCCCATAAAATAATAGACTTGAATAGATATAGTTCGCTCCAAAAAATCCTTAGAATTACTTTATATGTTAGATTTATAAACAAAGCCAAGAAACTAGAAATTCCAAAAAATAAATCAATAAATACAGAGGAGCTAGAAAGAGCGGAAATAATTTGGACCAAATCTATTCAGGAATCCGAATATAATTTAGAAATGCGCAAATTAAAAGCAAATGAAAAAATTGACAAAAATTCAAAATTAAGCACATTTAATCCTTTCTTAAACCAAAATGGTGTCATGAGAGTAGGAGGTAGATTAGCTGAAAGCACCCATAGCCACGAAAACAAACATAAAAAATCAGCCGATATTCAAAATTATTAACAATTAGGGCTCACGAAGAAGTTAAGCAGAGTGGAGTTAACGATCCGATAACTCAATTAAGAGAGAAAAATTGGATAATTTCAGGCAGACAGCTCGCTAAATATATAGTACAAAATTCTTTAAAATGTAAGCGTTTAGCGGCTAAAGTAGGGGAGATGCCGACAGCCCCCTACCACGAGAAAAATTGAAGAGTCCACGCCATTCAATATTGTAGGTATAGATTTCGCTGGACCCCTCTTAATAAAAACAAAGGACAAGGAAATATATAGTAAGGCATACATTTGCTTATACACGTGCGCTACAACACGTGCCGTTCATTTAGAATTAGTCTCGTCCCTGTCCACTGATGAATTTTTGTTAGCTTTAAGAAGAATTATAGAAAGGCGAGGAAATCCTACCATTGTCTACTCTGATAATGCTAGAACTTTCAAACGAGCCGACTTAGAATTACAGGCCCTGTATGAATCAATAGATATATAAATGAACGCGCCCCCTGGTACGGTGGCTGGTGGGAGCGTTTGGTACGTTCCACAAAAACAACATTAAAGAAAATTTTAGGCAAAGCCAAACTAAATTATTCTGAAATGACTACAGCGTTAACGGAAACTGAAGCCATTATTAATTCACGTCCGATGACGTATGTATACAACGATGCCAAAGAAACCAAACAACTCTCACCAGCCCACTTTCTTATTGGAAAGAGAATTATCGCGTTACCCCCATCTAATCAAAGGGAATTTAAAACTAATTTAAATCGTTTAGAAGCCACAAAAAGGTTAAAGTATAGGCAATTATTAATGGAGCGTTTATGGCAGCGAGAGTATCTGCTACAGCTACGTTCGGCCCACCATAGTGGCAATGCCAAAAACCAAATTAAAATTAAAACGGGAGACGTAGTGCTTTTGATGGAGGATAAATTGCCTAAACAGTGTTGGAAAATAGGTTAAGTAACAGAAACAATCGAAGGTCGCGATATGAAAATAAGATCGTGAATGGTAAAAACTACCAATGGACATTTAGTGCGACGACCTGTTCAACTTATTTATAAATAAAGTGAGTACCTCGTGATACTCCTCGGTATTCACGGGGGAATGTTAAAATTATTGTCTTGAAATAAAAAAATTGGATTTAAAAATAAATAAATAAAAAAATGTAACCTATTTCATCTTCACTTTAAAAATAAATGTTCAACGAAGTTTAAAAATAAAAATGAATGGAAGGATTGAGAAAATTCCCAAAAATTGTATTAAAAATAAATAGCATCGTTGGGGCGTGGTAGGAGAGAAACACCTGGTTAAATAAAAGAAACTGTCAAGAAATTGACCAGAGATGGCCAATTTCCTCCCTTCCACGAATTTCTCTCTTAACTACGCTCCAACGGTGGACTAACCCCCTTTTTCCCCCAATCCTTTTGACACGTGCGATATTGAAAAACTGTATAGATTGTAAGCAAATAAAATTCACTGTACACCAAACTTTTGTACCAAACTGTAGTAGGGGCCAAAAGCTCCCAAAATAAAAAAAGTAGAAACTTAGAAATTAAAAAAAAGTAAAAACTTAGAAAATAAAAGTTAACTAATAATTGTCGTCATAGATATAGTAATAGCAATAGTATAGTAATAACCAACCGCGATATATTAAAACGATCGAAACCTTTAGACAAACCGAAAAAATAAAACAATAGCAGTCTTTATAGTGAGCAAAAATAGTTAATTAAAAACCCAACCCTAATAGCTCTCCAAAGCGGTTTTGTAGGATGCCGCAATAGTAAAATTCTACAGATACCCTGAGGATACAGGTAGTATCCCAACCGTCAATTACGGGTTGCCGAATGTCCTGGAGATCATGAACTTAAGTGTGGTCTTTGAGATGTCCTCATAGAAAAAATCGCACGGATTTAAATCGTGCGATAAGGCTAGCCACGCAAGATCTCCGCCTAACCACCTCTCAGGGAACGTGGCGTCAAGATGTGCTTTTACTCGATGACTAAATGTGAATGCAGATAAAAATGATAAATTTGTAAAAAAAATTTATACACGAGACCCTTTTTAAACTTTGGATAAAAAATGTTAATAAGAAGGATCCCATGGTTAAATGTTTTTGACAACTTTATTAAACATTTTTATCAACTTATTGATATTGGATAAGTCTCGAATTACTATTTAAATAAACATGCTGTACTAATAAATTGCACTTAGAATATTTTAAAGTAAGGTTTACTTCATAAATTCAGAGTACTCGGACATGCTTCTCATGTACGAACGAACTCAGGGAAATGCATTGGAAGCTCGGTGCCTATATCAAGAGCAATTTCCTCAACGAGAACTACCAAATCACCAAACGTTCACGGCTGTTAGCAAACGCTTAAGAGAAACTGATAAATTACAGCCCGTTGGACCTCAAACACGAGGCGTTCCCGAGAATATCGAAGTACAAGTATTATCCATTTTTGAGGACGATCCTCCAACAAGCACGAGAAGGATTGGAAGACAATTGAACATCAACCATGTTATTGTCTGGAAAATCCTTAAAGGAGACCAGTCCACCCATATCATTTGCAAAAGGTTCAATCGTTAAACGAAGCTGACTATCCGAGACGGTTTAAGTTTTGTTAGTTCTTTTTAGCCCGGGGGAACGACTTGGATTTTCCACGAATTCTGCTACATTAGAAACTAGCAGAATTCGTGGAGGCAAATTTTTCCCGTGACGGAATACTCAGTTTACACAACCATCATGAGTGGAGGCAACAAAACTCCCACGCTACTAGCGTAAGGTCATAATTTAGTTTAAACGTCTGGTCGGAGATAATTTGATTGGAGCTGTCCTTCTACAACCCATGCTAAATGGCGAGGTTTCCTTGAACTTTCTGAAAAACTATTTACCATAACTACTTGACGACATGCCCTTAAGATTGCGACAAATAATGTGGCTCATGCACGACGGAGCCCCACCACATTTTAGTCTTCAAGTTAGAGCCCATCTTGATGCCACGTTCCCTAGGAGATGGATAGGCCGAGGCAGAACTGTTGCATGGCCTTGAGATTTTTTACGGGCGCAAGAATGCGTAAACTTCGATGGTGGTCACTTTGAACAATTCTTGTAAATTCTAGAGCTCTTTGTAGTAATTGATAAAGTAATTAATCGAATAAAACAATTTTTCATTTAAGAAAATAACTTAAATCCGTTGATAGTTCAGGTAATTAATAACATCGTTTTTAGCGTAGCACACTTATAATCACAATAATTTCAATAACTAACTTTTTCGATAAAATTTAAGCCTTTTTTCTCATTCGGTTGGCTTGTGAAATTGTTCATATCAATTTGTGAAAGCCATAACTCGAGTTTCACAATTTATTTGAAGGTTACTTTGTGGTACCATAACTCTGAAACGGTGGATTTGGGCACATGGTTCAATATGCTTTTTCGTTTATAGTAACCCACAGAACAAGCACCCTAATTTTTTACACATTTTTCAAAAACACCCTGTATAGATGCAAAAACTCTTTAAAAATAGACTTTAAAACTCTATAGTATAGACTTTTTACGGCACCTTTAATTAAAGGTCGTCATCATAAAGGAAAGCATGTTTGGTGATCCTGTACTCGGGAAGAGTTTTTCGACGCAGTAGGGACTATTCATACTGTTAGGGTTAAAACTACTATAGATAGAGTTTCGGCAAGGAGGATCAGATAGAGGCTCGAGAGACGCGCGGCTATGCGGATGGTGGTGCACGTCGGGCCGAACGAAGTTTTACTTTACGAGCTGGAATATGTTCGGGCACGAGAGAAGAAAAATAATTAAGATTGGTTTCGCTTCGCGATGAACAACAACAAGCAGTTTAATTACAAATGCTCCAGCTTGATCTGTGTTATCTAAAAATTACCCTAGACACGACGACACCGTAAATATGGTTCTTCTCAAGTGGCAGAAGGCCTCTATGTTGGCTATGCCTTATAAAGAGTATTAACATTAAACACGCCTTTTGTGCGTAACTCGTTCATTTTAATCTTAAAGCCTTATGCTTCGATTTATTTTGAATTATGTTCTGTTCAACGTAGTTTATTGTTTTATCATTATTCCTTATTGCTTATTTACAATTTAATTGTTTCATCCTCTGTTTACTAATTTACCTTTCCTTTAATACAAATTCCCCTAGACAACAGTTTAATATTATTTTAAGTTCGCCACCTGCCAGTAGTGAAAAGGTAGGCTACTATTTTATACTTGGCTGTAGTAGGTATGTAGTACCTCACAAAAAGCTGCTAATTTGATGGGGTGGTGGGCTTGCGGGGTTTAGCTTTGCTTTAGCTTTGGTAGGGTCACCCATGACGAATTGGTCAACACCGAGGTTCCTTACTAAATGCAACTAACTTCCTTAAGCGAAGGTGAGAGGCATCGTGCTGCGGACTGGGTGGTACCGCGAACGATCCCCTAGGGGAACCAAGCGAAACCCAGGTGTATCGAGCCTTTCACCCGGGATGCGGACTACCGGGTAGTGAATGTTTTTTTGGTATTACTCGTGGGATTTTATGAATAAAAAACAAAGCTATCAAAACAGAGCAAGCCTCTACCAATAGCCGACCAAAACGTCTGTCTGAGTCGTCTTCGGATGAAAAAAAATAACAAACTTCATAGGCAACTGCACTAGGGTCTGGGTCGCCTCAGGGCAGTACCAAACCTAAAAAAAGACCAAACGCAATACTAATGGTAAGACAGGAAGGTAGCCTAAGAGCGCGACCCTATCACTATCACTGCCTAGCAGTGAAAGGGTTCCCTCTATTAAACGACTCAGGTCAAAGGATCTTAATCCCTCACCTGGGTCTAGGCAAACTGCTATCAAAAAGGTCAAAAGGCCTTCGTCCTCCAAGAACTTTAGCAATGCGGCTAGAAGATGGCTATCTGGTGAAAATGATAACGGAGGAGGAAATTGGAGCCATCCAGCGTGGGATTCTGTAGAGGATAGATGGGATACCCTCGGGAAATCCGCTACCTCTATAAAAGTGCCCAGCTATTAAATGCTTCCATATCTACCCCTGTGATGGTTAAAAAAGAAGATTGACCAGAACGAGATGATTTTGGTGGGCACGAGGCTACTGGTAACAATAGCCAATGAACTGCCGAAGCCGTTCAAGGTTGCCTCTAAAACCAGGGATGTCTGAACTAAAGACCCACCCTTCTTACTAAGAAAGAAGCACTACTTTAACACCCAGCTGAATACTTGGTGCTGGAGAGCATTTGACTCCACCGTTACCATGGAGTCTATCCGCTGGATCTTCCAGATGGATGGCAACTCGGTCGGTGTAATCAAAGAAGCTACCAAGATTAGTTCCTTGGTGAAGAAATGAGATTGTAAGACTCCGCAAGCTTACTCGTAGTCTCTAAGAGAACAGGCGACTGGGAAACCTATAAGGGGACCCTCACCACCCATCATAAAGCAAAGAAAGAGTTATGGAAGGACTTCTGTGAGGTATAGCTAGTTGATGAAAATCATGGCACATGATAATATTAACATTGTTAGACTATTAAGTTGCATGATGGTAGTTATTCTAATGCTAGTAAGAATACCCTTTCACATATGTAAAGTGTTCACTTTTCAGACTCCAAGGTAACAGATTCTGATGACCTGGGCCCTCTTCCTTCAAGGTTTAAAAAAGCTAAGAAGAAAGACTGGAATAAGGCCAATACGGCCTTCATTTGAAATTCATTTGATCGACACAGGGTCCATTAGATCGAAATTCAATGGATCGACATGCAGAACCAAATGATCGACACTTAAAAAAAGAAGACTCAAATGATCGACAGGTAAAAAAGATTGAATGTAATAGACATGCAGTACCATTGGATCGAAATTCATTTGATCGACACAGGGTCCATTAGATCGAAATTCAGTGGATCGACATGCAGAACCAAATGATCGACACTTACAAAAAGAAGATTCAAATGATCGACAGTTAAAAAAGATTGAGTGGAATAGATATGAAGTACCATTGGATCGACATGCAGAACCAAATGATCGAAAATATCAAATAAAATTCAAAAAGACTTGCTACTGCATAGATTTGAAAATCGATTAGTTTATTTAAAACCTATCGATTTTTAAATCCATGCAATATTAAGTATTTTTAAAATTAATTTAATAACCTAACCTAACCTAACCTGACCCTACAAAACCCAATAATTTTATTTATTAACCAAATAATTTCGATTATTTAACACACTATTTTCACGATGCGGATTCAAACTCAGTATCTTTTTACAATCCATGCGGGCTACCCTTTCGGGCAACGGGTCACGGCATCTCAATTAAAACGAGAGAGACTGTCGATCAAATAAATTTCGATCAAATGGGGCTATTCCGTCGATCAAATGAGACACACTGTCGATCAGATAAATTTCGATCCAAAGGACCCTTTGTCGATCGGATGAATTTCTATTTATTGGTAATATCCCGGCCAATACATTTGTGACTCACTCCAGACGGACCTGGGCTATTCACTTGTTTAAGCCCTATGAGGCGCCTGGCCCGGATGGGATTCTTCCCATACTTCTGCAGGAAGGAATTGGTCTCCTTGGTTCTGCGCTATGTAGAATCTACAGGTCTTGTATAGCTCTTGCGCATATATACTAAGGTAATCTTCATTCCAAAGCGAGGGAAATCTAATGATCAATCAGTCTAACTACCTTCTTAAAGTGTTTTAAAAGTTGGTAGACAGATATGTACGAGAGGCATCAGAGATGCCTCTCTCTGATTCTCAGTTTATCTATCAAAAAGGCGGATTAACTAAGACTGCCGTTCATGGTTTAGTGAGCTGCCTTGAAACGGCCATTGAGTTCAAAGAAATAGCCTTGCCTGTTTTTCTTGATAAAGAGAGGGCTTTTGATAAAGTGTCCATGCAGTGCATTCAAACTTAAGGCTGCAAAGAGATTTGGAATCAATGTCCTTGTGTGTCTCTCGATCAAATCAATGCTAACTAATCGGATGATTGTAGCCTATCTACTTGGATAATCCCTTAAGGTCTCCACTATACGTGGCTGCTCGAGAGAAGGGGTTCTCTCCCCCTTGCTGTGGTGCTTGGTTGTGGATGAACTTTTGACGGTGCTAACAGACATGGTTGCCGCTGCTTTGGATACCCTGATGATGTTACAATAATTGTTACTGGGAAGTTTGCAAATACAGTCACGGCATTAATGAAAAACGCTCTGGCCTCTGTGGAAGACTGATGTAGGGATGTAAACCAAAGCATTACAGGAGCCAAGAGAACTGCACAGTGCTTCCACAGTGTTGCCACCAAGTTTACTTTAACAAGCCGTTCGATGTTAGCTTTTCTAGCCTCATTAAGTAGCCTCTCGGAGCCATTTGCTCAACAAAAGACGGTTAGTCTAGTTCACTGATGGTTCCAAGACCGACTCTGACGTAGGTGCTGGATTCTACTGCCAAACCAGAAAGTTTGGTTTTTACGAAAGCCTAGAGCTTATTCTACCGTCTTTCAGACCGAAATATCTACCATATGCTTCTGTGTTGACTTCTGTCTGTAGGAAAATTATCTTGGCAAGGTTATTCAGATTTTTCGGAAAGCCAGGCTGCTCTTCAGGCTATAAATATGTTTCATATTTCCTCAAACTGGTTTGTAGAAGCTTGGATGTACACTCTATGCTTGGTACCCATAATAAAGTTAACCTTTATTGAGTACCTGGACATCAAGGCTACCGAGGGAATGAGGAGGCCGACATCTTTGCCCGGAAAGCAGCGGAGGTTAGGTTCTTTGGACCAGAACCCACTGTCCCTATTCCGATTGGCATGGTGCGGAACTAACTTCGTAAAGTAATGGATGTCCTTCAACTAAGGCCATGGCTTGAGATGGATGGTCAAAGACAAACCAAAGAGTTTATCCTTGGTCCATTTAAGCAGAGAGCGAGGGACTTAACTCGCTCTCTTTACTCCTAGTATTAGATTGGTTAGTGGTCTACTAACTGCACACTGTCAACTCAACAGGCACCTAAATCTGGTTGAAAATGGGGGCGATCCTCTCTGCAGGGCGTGCCAGGGGAGGAGGAAACCTCCTCCCATGTTCTGTGAAGCTGCTATAACTACTCGGCCCAGAGGTTTGAGCAACAAATGGAAACCCACTTGGATTCTGATATCCCGATGAAGCAAATTCTTCGCTTCATCACAGAAATTGGAGATTTTAGCTACAACCCTCTCCCTATGTGGGGTGTAGGTATTGCATTCGACGTAGCTGCCGCCGTTGGAAATGACGAAAATCAGGTAGTCGCGTACGGTTACTTGAAAAACGCGAATACCCATTAATTTTGACAGTAAAAAGGGTTTATGAAAAGTGCCAAGACGAAAGGAATATGAAATTGGCAATGGCGAAGGGTATGTGAAAAGGACTGTGATACAGGTAGGGTGAAAAGGCCAGCGTTAAAGGGCGGAAGACGAGGGTCGAGATGAAGGGCGCGCGAAAAGGATCGAAATAAAATTAAAAGTGGGAAAAAAAGTAGGAAAAACGAAATGATGTAAATATCGACAATGGCATTAGGGTGGCAGTGGAGTTAATAAAACATTTATCGTTGCAGTTGGCCGGCATTGGAATTACCCTTTTTCATTTTGTAGCCCTCTAGCTTAAGCATCTGCGATGGACTTTTTAAAAATTACCGGGAACACAAAGATTTTTTTCTTTGGTTAAAAATACCTGATTGACTTATAATTATAAAATAGTTTTGTAAAATGAGCATTAAACCCAAACATTTGTAAAATATTATTCAATATTGGTAGTTTAGAAGAGCAATATGTTTTAAAACCACCGAAATAAAACTTTATAAGGCGACTTGCTGATTTTATATTTTTAAAACACTAATCAATGGAACAATTTAACGGATGCAGTTTTATGGTATTTGCTAAATATAATATGTTAATCATAATTTCATTTCAAGCGTATAATTAAATGTTTTACTATAAGTAAGAAGTGTTACACTACCCATTATCTTAAAGTGAATTTGTTAGGAAATCCCAATTTTCAACATGACTATGGTGTCGGTGCTTCGTCAGACTGTCTTTTTGGTCGTGTTTTCAGATATAAGCTTGTTATTAAGGTATAAATCATAGATGTTTGGCGCATGCATTTTAGGCAAAGGAATAGTCGTCGATTAGGACATTGTGCTATTGAGATTTAACCAGTGGTCGTACCCTCGGCACGCGCATCCTATATAATCACTTTATGGATACAAGATGCATTCATTTTAGGCACTTCACTAACAATTTATTAAAAAGTAAAATATATTACGACATGGTAGCGCTGAGATCAAACCCGTGACCACAATCGCATCTTCGGCATGCGTATTCTTTATAATCATCCTATATAAATATATGCTGCATATACGAGTTTTCATCCCGCAAAGGCTAATTCGTGAATTAGTACAAAACAAATAAGATTACGAGGATATATTACGATATCCAGACCCCTTCGAAATAATGGCGGTTATGGAAAAGTTAAGAACCCGAGAGATCAGAAAAAATACTTAAAAAATCTAAGATCAACACAAATGTGAGAAAACGTATTTGCAATGTTGAAATGTCCATATTAAAATCCCTTAGAGATCCTAAAATAACCCAACTTAGCGTAAGCGAACCCAATCGAACTCACCCTAACCCAACCGAACCCACCCAATCTTTAAAAGGCCTTAGTATTCTAAATTCATGGTAATTTGAATCCTCGATTACTACATCATGCCGCTGATCTTTAGCCTTCCTCATCGTCACACCTTCGGCGGTCGCATTCATAATAATCCTTTTACGGATATCGAGAGGTCGGAAACCAAAGTAAATATTCGTTATCAATTCTTAATGTAAAACCCCGTAGATATTTTAATGATATTTGCATATATAAATGAAGGTTAAACACTTAGTTTTATACAATTTATTTCTTCAAAGAAGTTGGGAGACCAAAATATTACCTCCCCGACGACACAACCTAATCTAACCCTATCTTAAATAAAAAAAAATAGAAATGTGTATGTACGTAGGGTAAATGAAGAGTAAGAGTAGAAGAACCGGCGCTCTTTTGATTCATTGAATTAAAAACGGTGGAATGAAGTAATTAATATGTTACGCGTAAGGTTGTAGGATCAGGAATAGACAAAGTGTTTATTTTCAATATAAATATGGGGAATATAAATCCTCACAATATAAATAAATCCATCCGTATCATTAGGGTTTCCTGCGCGAACATCTTTGATAATCTACTGATTTGATAAAGTGGAACGACTCAGATTGGGATGGCACGAAAGAGAAGAAATTAAAGCGACGAAGATTCTGTAGCAACTATTTTTATAGTATATGTCAGACCTTGACGACTTCCGGAAACCAAAAAAAAAAAAAAAAAAATTATTATTTGGTAGGTTTTTTTTTTTTTTTTTTTTTTTTTTTTTTTTTTTTTTTACATTATTTCATTGGTGGGACCTAACCTAACCCAACCCAACCTAACCAAAGCCATGTAAAAAAACTGAAAAAAAACAAAAAAACTTCAATTTTTTTTTTTTTTTTTTTTTTTTGGTTTCCGGAAGTCGTCAAGGTCTGATATATACTATAAAATAGTTTCCGGTAGATAGGCGGTGAATTACGCCTGTTACAGCTGATCCCACTCAAAGTATAATCTTACCTTATAATTAAAATATATATATATATATGAAATAGGAGTGGCACACTTCTTGTTATAAATAGCTTCCGTAGAAATAGTGGGGTCGACTATGCTATAACCAGGGTTTACAAAAAGATCATAGATGGAATGGATCAGGGTAATTACACAATAGGAGTCTTCTTGGACCTAAAAAAGGCGTTTGACTATGTTAACCACAAAAGATTATTAAAAAAAAAAGCTCTTGGTAGGCATAAGGGGGGTGGCACATGACTGGGTTGCATCGTATCTAGAAAACCGTATTAGCCAAACCAAAGTTAATGGAATAAAATCAGAGGAGAGTTATTTGAAATGCGGGGTCCCTCAAGGGTCTATTCTATCTCCGCTGTTATTTAACATTTATATAAATGACATTGATACGACAGTTGACGATGACACCCTAACCCTTTATGCAGACGACACAATCCTAGTTGACAGTGACAAAGATTATGAAAAATTAGTAGATAGAATTAACTATAAACTATTAAATATTAAAATTTGGCTAAGAGATAATTTGCTTGAACTTAATGTCGATAAAACTGTCTTTATGACATTCAAAAACGTTAATAAAAATGTTCCTTCGGGCTGTGACATAATCATAAACAATTCGAAAATCAAAAGAGTTGCCCAATGCTCTTGGTAGGCCTATGGTTTGATGAAAAATTAAATTGGAACTATCATGTCAATAAAATAGCGAGAAAGGTGTCCTTTAATATATATATTATAGCAAAAAACCGGAATATTCTCACTGAAAAGCTATGCTTCCAACTATACCACGCACTCATCTACTCTCACTTAACATTTTGCCTGCAAATCTGGGGTAATACAGCAATACAAAATTTAAACAGCCTTTTTCTACTACAAAAAAGAATAATGCGTGTTATATATCGGAAACCCTATTTAGAACATTCCAAACCATTGTTCAGCCAGGCAGGAATCCTAAACATATTTCAACTCTATAAGTACTGTAATTTAATAATCATTTATAAATCAATAACAGAAAGTACAACCAATATGTTTCAATACGCAAGTCCTAATAGATACAATATGAGAAATAAACCCCTTTTGAAAATCCCGGCAGCAAAAACCACAAAAAAAAAATAAACTCCATTTTCTACTCTGGTGTTAAATTATTCAACCTCATTAAAATTAAAGATTTTAAAAACATAAAAGAATTTAAAAAAGCCATCAAATCATCCCCTAAAGTCTTAGCTTAATAGAACAAATTTAATAAATTAGTAAACGTGTCTCAGAAAATAAATTAAGAAAAAAAAAAAAAAAAAAAATTTAAACTATCTTAGAAACTAATTAGTCTGTATAAAACTACCAGAGTTAGGGGCCTATAAGTCTGCTAAGACTTGGCCCATTACTGTAATAAATAAATCACTGTAAATAACTATAAGGAAAATAAATAAATAAATAAATAAATAAATAAGGTTACTTATGCCGCCAGCTGGTAGAAAGTTACAGCATATTTATTTACAAAATAAAATGAAATTTAAATATGATATTATGATAGCAGAAGACTAATACTATTATATTAAGCATAACTGATACGAAAAAATCGTATTAAAATAACAAGAAAACTAATGAAACCAGGTAGACGATCGATGTTAAAAATTTATTTTATAATTTTTGGGTTAAAATAAGAAAGAGGAGTGGCACACTTCTTGCTATAAGGTTACTTTTGCCGCTACACTATTTACACGATGAAACTAGTGTCACCTGTTGGTAGAACGTTTACATCATATTTATTTACAAAATAAAATTAAATTTAAATATGATATTATGATAGAAGAAGACTAATACTATTATACAAAAACGTTGTTTTGCTTCGCACTTCAAAAAAGTGCATTTAAAGGTAAGAATTTCAAACCCGTGAAGGGACACAAATTATAAATTCACAGTGAAAGAAATATGAAAGTCACAGTCTAAGAAATCATAAAGCTATAATTATAATAATTAATATGAATAAAAAATTTACAAAAAAATGACGTATAAATTCGGCCTATCGAAACTTTTACTTATGTAGATTTAATGATTAGAAACTTTATAAAGAGGCGAATGTTTCCTTTTACTAACTGAAAACTGCAACCATCGCCATTCGATATCACCACTCTAGAGTCTAGGAGAAGGGAAAAAGTAAGAGTCAACTAAACTTTAGTAGCTGTCAGATGACGATAACACGCGAGTAAAGGTTTGTTAGTGTATTCCCCGTGGTGAAACATGTTTAAAAATCAAAAGTCTCATCTAAACAGCAACCCCTCTTAAGATAATATAATTCTCCACCCTAACAACTAAACATTTTACAAACGCGGGCAGGAACTATTTGGTATTATGCTATTCTACCTTTCCACGCATAGATGGCTTTTAGTTACCCTTACCAAGAGTGAATTCTACAACAGAATGATTTCTGCATAATTAAAAGTTTCGATAGGCCGAATTTATACGTCATTTTTTTGAAAAATTTTTATTCATATTAATTATTATAATTATAGCTTTATAATTTCTTAGACTGTGACTTTCATATTTCTTTCACTGTGAATTTATAATTTCTGTCCCTTCACGGGTTTGAAATTCTTACCTATAAATGCACTTTTTTGAAGTGCGAAGCAAAACAACGTTTTTGTATAATTTTGAAAAATTAAACACTTGTAAATCAATTAACCCATTTTTTTTTATTTAGTGGTAGGAATTAAAATTGCAAATTTACAAGTTTAAATTGAAATGATTTAATATATATGATTATTTTATATTGTACAAACTTTATAATCGGTTATTGTTGTTCTAAATTATGGGGCCCTATAACTGTGGTTTAAGATTAAATATCCTATGGTGCACGCGACATCTTTTTTAATCTCGATCGCAGCACGTTATTCGATCTTTTTAAAAGTAAATTGATTAAGTTCTTGTTTTTGCCATATTCAAAAATATTCCCTCGAGCTCCCGCAGAACGAACACGTCAATACTCTCAGCATAAAACTATAGTTCTTAAATTTCATTTCACACAGTTTAATTCAGAAGTGCTTTCGATTTAGATGAATATTAACATCGCTTAAGCCGTTGTTTTCATTTTGATGGTTTATACCGTTTAATTTTCATTTTTCACTGATCTCCCATGGGCTATTAGATTAATAGTTTTGACCTAATTAACTGGTACCCTTTTAAAATAGCTTTGAACTCACTCGTTTTCCTGTGAGGACGCGTTACACGACGCGCACAAATAATGGTGGACGGACGCGCACAATTAAAGATTGAAATGTATACAGAATACTGGTCGCTGACGTCTCGTCATCGCGTGATTTCGAATCATCTGATTGCCCGGTTAGATTTTATTTTGTACATGGCGATCAAGCCTTTTTCTTACTCCGTAGATTTAAACTCAATTTAAAAATTATGACCTCTCGCTTTTAAGTCTAAAGTCCAACCTCAGGATACAGTAAGTAGGAAAATATATAATTGGTACCATGTCGCGGCATACGCGGGCATGGCAACTAAAACGAATTTAAAGTTTTCTTAAAATTGAGTACACATGGGACCGATTTATAAAAAAAGTAAGTCCATGTGCAAGAAAAACCATTACAACTCTAACCTCCGACCTCGCGCTAGCTAGATACGCGTATCGGAAGACCTAAAAGAAAAAACACCCTACGACTTTAATTGTTCTGGGGGGGAGTCTCTGCCGTTTACTAATAAAAGTATTTACGAATTAAAGGGTAGGAGTCAAAGATTTTAAAGGTTATATATGAAAATATAAATAAAGTCCGAATTTGCCGTTACATATAATACGATGACTCTTTCTTTGTTTCCATCCATTTATTCATCCACTACGCTTAGTTTAGAATAAGAACGACGAAAGCGGCACCTCGTAACAAATCCGCGCATAACGAAGTTATACCTCAATCTCGCCATGGGTCTGGAAGATTCGCTTCAATTCCGAACTCGTCAATTATAAGAGAGAAGGGTGATACCAAGGGATTACTAGCTAAAGGGATATTAGCTAATTCGAGTGATAAAATATACTAGCCTGACGTGACCTTACTAGCGTTGTTTTAATCTGCTAACTTAAAGATAACGAAAAGTGATTACCATGAACATCCACTAAGATCGAGACCAGAATAAACATTAAACTTTATTATTACAAGTATAATTCTCATAAATTCAAAGAGCCCTGCAAAAAAAAGCAAAAGAAGTCGTAAAAACAACATCGCGTTAAAGAACATATTTGCAAAAAACTATGCCAAGTCCTCCGCACTGTTCCTAAAGAAACGTAAGTCTTCCTTTACTCTGCTGTCCAAGAGATGTACAGGATGATGGCTCCAGGCATCTATCCACTACTTGTCCTCTACTTGGCCTATCCTAATCCTTGAAGGCTAGGACATTATAGGCGTCACCACGGAACTTCCACCTCTGCAGCAGGCTAGAGACGTAAACTTTTTTTTTACACGATGTTGAACGCATGAATGACAGAGAGAGAATGTGTTCTATCCATTGGCGCAAATGACTTTTATCTCTCGAAAAACTACGTCGACGTCCCTTAAAAAACGGATTTGGCCTACTGGCGATAGGCCAACTGAAAAACGTATTTACATCCCATTGTAAGAATTGGACGACGAGTCCGAAAGTTCGTTATGTCGAACACGTGATAGTACCGAAAGTTCGAATACTCAAAAGGGGCTGACTTCACGTCGACTGCAACTAAATCAGACTGAGACTGTTGCACTCTACTAACGTAACCTTACCTATAATATTATAAGAGGAATGGGTTAAAGCAAGTGTTTAACTAGTTGGAGGGATGACGTAGTTCGAGTGATTAACTAACGTAACCTTACCTAAAATATTACAAGAAGGGCAAGGAAACAAAATGTCCTTTGAGGTTGTGAACTATCGATAAAGATTCCACTTGAGATTATGTACATGAAGATTACAATCTATCAAGATTGTGTCGCATCGACCTTATGTTCTGTCGAGATTGCGTCCCATCGAGATTATATCCCATCGTTATTGTGTCCTATCGCGCGTGTGTCCTATTTTGTTCTTATATCCGTACCCTTTCTAGACTCCTTTAAATTCTGCAGCATCATTTAAATTTCCCGCCAACTTTTATAACTAAATCAATTTATTGTACGTCAGTCTCAGAGTCCATTTTCTAAGACATTTCAAAATCTCACCGTTATATACCATTTGGGCTAATGTATAATACCCAAATTTATGTACCCTGCGGCTTATAATCATTGATAAAAAAAAATTCAATACGCACTATAAACGTTAAAAACACTGTTTTGCATTAGACTCAATACGTAGAATTCTAGGCATCGTCCTATATCTTTTAAACAAAACATATATCCTTTGTATCTCTCGCGTTCTGCTTTATTATTTATATTTAATTAGACACAAGTTTTTTATTCAACTTCATACACCAACGTTATCTTTTTATCCGTCTTCCTATCCAACGTAATCAAAGCTACTGTTATTCAGTCTTAGTATTCAACATAATAAAAGTATA
Source organism: Odiellus spinosus (assembly GCA_963920705.1). Taxonomy (NCBI): domain Eukaryota; kingdom Metazoa; phylum Arthropoda; class Arachnida; order Opiliones; family Phalangiidae; genus Odiellus; species Odiellus spinosus. Next base: position 11,448,968 of record OY987225.1, on the reverse strand, counting down.
ATAAAAATATAATAGAACACCCTTGTAAATCTAACACATTTCTCTCTTTCTAATGCAAACTCCCAATGAAACGCCATCTTTCACGGTGTTTCAACCTTATCTACAGCTTTTGTTATCTCAGTCTTAGTATTCATCCGAAACGTATAGAAAAATATAGAGTACCCCACGAGCCTAACACATTTTTCTCTCTCGAATGCAAACTCTCAATGAAACGGACTCGCGGTCGGACGAAGAAGAAGAAGAAGAAGGAGAAAACCTCAGTTATCATTGACAAAAAAGATTCCACCTCATAAGACAAATCTCCATAGACTTTTCTAATGAAATTTTGAGACACCTATAAATAAAACAGGCCAGCTGGCCTGTTTTTAATTTTATTAAGCATAAATGATACGAAAATATCGTATTAAAATAATTAGTCAAACTCTAATGACAATTAAAAATAGGAGCGTCCCGAGAGCGACGTATTCAGTTACATGGTCATGTTTAGTTTTATTTTCACTCTCTCGAAAGAGTCGAATATTCTACGAAGCGACCCCATGCACCGTGCAAGCACGGACGCGCCATACCACTACCTTAATTTTCGAGCCTCTGTTATTTTACAGATACATAATAGTTGAAGTTTATCTAAAATTAAAATTATTCTAACCACAAGTAAAACAATAAAGCCATAATTAAATTATTTTCAAGCTGTAGGACTAAATTAAACGTAATGATGATAGAATTCAATTAACTATGATTAAACAAATTGTAGTTGAAATGGATTTTACAAGAATAAACACAACTGAATTTCTAGATTATTTATTATTAATTAATTTAAACCTAAGACTGAATTAAAGTGAATGATGTGATTAAACAAATTATAGAAAATCACTTAATGAGTTTGACCTTCCTTGACTGAAAGGTATTAAGGTAAGCTTTAAGCTGAGTTCGAGGGAAACTGGTGTCACCTACAGCATAAGCTACTAATTATTCCATGCCTACAGCTAGAAAGTTAATTTACAAAATATAATTAAATTTAAATATGATTTTTTGAGAGAGGACTAGAACTAATTATTATAGAATTTAAATCAAGCATAATTAAAGTTTTTAAAAAAACCGTACGCCTTTATTTCGTTATACTGCTGTAGTCCTACTTCCTACTAATCTAGCGTCACCTGTGTCAAAAAGTTAACGTCAAATTCATTTAATAAATATAATTAAATTTGAATATTATATTATGATCGTTTATGACTAGTAATATTTTATTTTATAATGTAAATTACGAGTAATAAGCTTTTAAATTTTTTATTTAATTGGATACATATAAAGTATTATACGCGACGCTACTATAACACAGCCTGGCTTCCGTAGTGCACCCCTTCCAGATTTAAGAGGTTTTTATCTAAGATTCTCTCAAGTGCTTATAGCAAAGTCGTTAGAGCGTTCGCATGGCTATCTCTAAAGCGGAGCAGCGTCGAGCGCGGACAGTAACTGTGAGATGTTTTATTTAAATAGGAAATTTCCGAATTTGGAAATTGTACCGCCACCTATGAGAAGAGTGGTGAACTAAAATAGGATTTTCTTGCGATGACGTAATTGCGAACACCGCGAACGACGGACACACACACACACAACCACACCCACCCACACACGATCAGGACAGAACCTCTCCGTGAACTAAAGTTCACTCGGAGAGGTAAAAATATTCTAGACTGAAAGCTCCACTTACAACCCTTCCTCGGTAGATGATTAGCAAATAGTTCCGGTAGAGTTTTCGTCTGAATTTCATGTACTGCCTTGATAAAAGAAGACCATTGCTGATGTTTTCATCATTCGAGTGATCCCAGTTATTGGAAGAATCCAAGGATGGAGCTGGTTGGTATCTCACATGTCGAGTCTGAAAACCCTCGCTACTTGTAGGTGCCAGTTCTTCGTAGTCAAGACGTCTCTTAGCTAGACGATAGTAACATCCACAAACAAATCGAAGCCGAAAGATATTAGCAATCAATTACTTACAGACTATCTTTATAATCCCAATATTTCTAATCCAATAAAATCATCCCAAAAAAATTATAGCTCACTTTCGTCTCGTCTGGTCTGCTAACGGCTGCTTTTGATTATGAAATTAATAGGAAATGTTTCTTGGTTTTATAGTGGAGGAAACTGAAGCCTATTTTTGTTTTTTCCAACATCATATGTCCATTTTTTATTCAAATTCGAATATATTGTTTTTTTTTAAACACGGGAAGATTACTGTTCTTCTGTTCAAGGAGAGTTTTCACGCCTAGTATTTTTCTTAAGAGGTTTAACATTTTGTATAATTCCCCCTCAGCTTCAAATCATATACACCAATTCCACTTGAACTCGTTAAATATGAAACGAGTATAATCGAAGTTATTATTAAGTTCCAAACGATTAATTAGAAACTTAACCCAACCTCCATTTGCCTCGATTTTTAGTATACGCAAATAGGCGAAATTAAACCTCAAAATAAGTCTGGCGCGAATATATGACATATCCAATCAGACTAAGCAACTGTGTTTTGCGCATATTAATGCACAGGTCAAGGCAAGGAAGTAGCTTAGACATTTATTGGCGTTTTGCAAGATAAATTGCAAATATTAATAAATAATTTACTGTAAATCCAGCGTTTCTCGTGAATTCTACCCTTGCGTATACACAACATTTTCGCACGAAACACATTCGAAAAATTCGCGAGAAATCGAACTCATTTGCGAAGTTTTAGTGCATCCAGCTTTAGGCAGTATCGCAAATGCTCGAGAAATTGAAAAAATTAAATTAAAAGCGCGTGCTAGAAACTTGTGTTATAACCAAGTCCCAATACACTGTTTTGAGCTTCGCTAGAAGGTAACAGTTCATCCCGGTACAAAAAGCTGATTCTCTCAATATTCAGCCGAAATAAAAAAAGCATTTGCAATGTATATGTATACACGACACATAATAATGTATATATCCCTGTGAACGCGCCTTTATTTCTTATCTAAATTATGTCGTTTCTATCTTGGATACCCGTGTAAACGCACCATTATTTAGATTCTTCAATCCACCTTAGGTTTGCAGGAAGCCTAAGCCTATACTTCCCATTATACCTTTGCTTTTTTGACTAAATGATATATATGGAAAATAGTTCAGGGCGTGCTGCCAATTCAAGCTGGTATTAAACGGTCACATTTTCTAAAGGAGATGGCACACTTCTATGGGTTTTGGCTTTCTACGGATTTCCTTTTAATAGAGATATATTGTTAAGCTTAGTTAAAGGAGCAAAATTGTCCATGGGAACTTTTCCCTAGCTCCAACGGATTGTCCAGTATCGATGGTTAAAGTTTGGACACTCGTAGTTCCGTCTGGGATTTTCTATGCCATTTTTTGGTCATGAAACTAAAATAATAAATAAGCTTATTCACGTGATAAAACAGTTGCCGAGTTGGCAGCACACTAGCCTGGTGATTGCAGAGGCCCGGGTTCGAATCTCGGAGAAATTTTTTTTTTTGTGTACTAAATGATTAGTGTCATATTGAAACATTTGCAATAATAGATGCGTAAAAAATAAAACAAATAGGCATATTACCTATGAAAGCATGTACAGCACGTAATGGTATAAGCTTGCCCAAATAAAACAAATATTCAATGTAGGCCCTTTTAAAGGTAAATAATACGGTGCTTAAAAGAAATCACACCCCCTTCAGATATATTTAAAAATCATTAAATTCAAACAGCTTAAAATATTCCCACAAAGCATAATATAAAAAAAAAGAAAAATTAAAAACAGGCCAGCTGGCCTGTTTTATAGGTGTCTCAAAATTTCATTAGAAAAGTCTATGGAGATTTGTCTTATGAGGTGGAATAATTTTTGTCAATGATAACTAAGGTTTTCTCCTTCTTCTTCTTCTTCTTCGTCCGACCGCGAGTCCGTTTCATTCAGTGTTTGCATTCGAGAGAGAAAAATGTGTTAGGCTCGTGGGGTTACTCTATATTTTTCTATACGTTTCGGATGAATACTAAGACTGAGATAACAAAAGCTGTAGATAAGGTTGAAACACCGTGAAAGACGGCGTTTCATTGGGAGAAATGTGTTAGATTTACAAGGGTGTTCTATTATATTTTTATTATACTTTTTACCTCCCCGACTGAATTGATCGTGTCTGTCTGTGTGTGTCTGTCACTTCCGGCGTAAGCGGATATCCTGTGTAAACGGAAATCACGTGACCTAGAGACGTAATCATGCCAGCTTATCGTTCAATTCCGTTTAACGGGAATTACCTCCTTTAAGCGTGACTGCCACATTGAGTTTCAGGTGTCGTGCTATTATATATTATCCAATTGTATATTATCGCATTCCACCATCCACTTAAACCTCGATGCTGGACAGTTGAAAGCGATTATACGCAATGGGACGTCTCCCACTGTTATAATCACCTCCGACCATCCCCACATCAAGGTCCAATCTCTAGTGTCCGATCTCAGCGGGCCATATTAGCGAGGCGTCCCTCACTAATATAGTCCACATCAACCTTCCACTCCACTATCTCCTCCCTCTACGGGTCTTTGTGGTGCAGTTACCGAATGCCTAGGGTTACGATAAACGTCTAGACGTTGAGAAGGGGGGTTTTCCCCAACTCTTCTCGGCTACTCGCTCGATGAATAATGGTTCGCGAAAGCTATATATACCCCTTTTCCATGCCCAAACTATTTTGGCCTTATGCCGCGATATCTTTTAGTGAATTGAAGCGTATAATGCATTTAAATTTTAATTTTATATCATAATATTGTTAAACTGAATCTAATTAATAACGAAGCTGAAAAATCAATTAAAAATTCGAGATAGTTTAGAAGATATTTAAGAAATTGTCCAAGAATTTAGTGAAATTTGACCGTTTAATACCAGCTTGAGTTGGCAACACGCGCTAAGCTGTTTTCCATATATCATTTAGTCCAAAAAGCAAAGGTATAACGGGCAGTTTACGCTAAGGCTTGCTGCAAACTTGGGGTGGATTGAAGAATCTAAATAAAGGTACGTTTACACGGGCATCCAAGAAAGAAACGACATAATTTAGATAAGACATAAAGGTGCGTTTACAGGGATATAGAGATGATTGTATGGCGCGTATACGTGGACATTGGAAATGATTTTATTATTTTTTTTTTCTTTTCGACTGAATATTGAGAGAATTAGCTTTATGTACCGGGATAAACTTACTTCCTAGCGAAGCTGGAAACAATGTATTGGGACTTGGTTATAAGAACAAGTTTCTAGCACGCGCTTTCATTTTTTCAATTTCTCGCGTGTTTGCTATATTTGCGAATTTGTTTCGCACGAAAATGTCGCGTATACGCAAGGGTATAATTCACAAGAAACGCTGGATTTGTAGTAAGTTCTTCATTAATATTTGCAATTTCTCGCGCAAAACGCCATTAATGTTTAGGCGACTTCCTTGCATCTATCGCATCTAATGCGCTTTCTTAAGGATATTAATTGGTGCATTCACGTCATCAGCGTAAAGATATAAATAGATTTACGAAGAACGCGTGCTGGTATGTTTGGTAGATCTAAATGGCCAAAACGTTAGAGTCTAAAGTAAATAAATGCGTGTAAAACCCGCTAAGCTTCAATTTTGCACATCTTTAAAGCATAATAACGTCATTTAAGCAAAGGAAGATATGTGTATTTGTGACTTGCGTAAAATCGAGTTCATCAGCACGCGAGTATGTGTAGCCCACTAAATTTCAAGTCCGAAACCACTTTACGCGTGCAAAATATCAAAGCGATTCTGATATTCTTGGGAAAATCAGTTTAATGTATGGGGAAATACTGTAATTTTCTGGCAAATTTTCGAACAGTGGCGTAAGAATTGGTTTTATTAACTAGCACGGGTTTTCAAATTAATATTTTATAAGCCTCGCACGTTTCCAAATGTATTTCACGCGAAATTGTTGCGTGTGCGCATGCGCAGATCGAACCAGGTTATTTATACCACAATTTACAGTTGACATAAGCCTCGTTCATACATAGGCCTAAATGCGCTTCGTTGCGGTTCGATTTCTATAAGTGGTCAAACCAACGTGAGAAATCAGTTCGTGTTGGTTCGGAAGCAGCTTGGCCAAGTCGCTTCGGTTCAATCCGCTTTGAAAATAACGAGGCGGGGAGACAATTTTGCTGATAAATCTTAAAAAAACGCGATTAAAATTATACTTTCTGTCAAAAATTATTAACCAACGAGTTACAAACACTATTTACTAATTAGTTTGAGATAATTATTTAAAAATTTTAAATTCTGGGCATTTTTTAAAACGACGCTAAGCCTTGGCTCAGGTCGAACCGGGGCGAACGGCCGCGAACCGTCTTGTCAGCGTGTGAACCGGGGAAAACGGAAAACGCTTCGAACTGGTTTTGGAACCGATTTTGCCTTCAAGTGTGAACGAGGCTTAACATTCTTAAACCGGATTGACATTGAATTTTCTTGTGTTTTAATTGGTATATATGATATGGTTCACCCTATAGTGAAATGTAGACCGAGTGGGGAAAAGAATCACGTGATTGGATCTCTTAATGACTGCTAGTTTTAGTTTCACACTTTTCCCCACATGAAATTAATGTTTATCCCAATTAAGTATAATTGAACTATGCTTTTTAATGCCTACTGTCGTTTATTTTCGGTGACGTTTTAGCTAGTGTGTAGTCACGTAAAATAACGTTTGTTTCACAACTTGATATATTTTTACTCAGGTTCGCCCTGTCTGAAAAAAAATTATAATAATAATTATAAAAAATTGACTGTGGGGCCAAAAGAGAGACATCCCTTCTTCACTTACAGCATTATACCACAAAAAACATGTTTTAGAAGTGGGCTTGTATATGTACTGTACAGCGTTCTAGGGTATCTGTAGGCTGAGTAGGAGCAGAAAGCGAAATTGTACGTCACAGTCATTAGTTTAGCGTGGTATGCGGAAAGCTAATGCGTTAATTGTTTATTGAATATGTTTGCTTCCGGTTGTGTAGGCCATATCGAGGTCATAAGTTGATTTTGATCAAACATTTTGCCTAATGGCCTTACTTGGTCTACAAGTACTCTAGAGCTTTCTAAACGCTGATATGTTTTTACTGAGGGACCTTGACCTTGCTTATCGAAATTTTAATTTATTAAACTTAATATCACGCCATTCTCTTGAAATCTTTGATGAAGCTTGTTGTCTAGAAAGTTGGCTCATCGAGATTTTAAATTGTCTTATTCGTTTGAATACAATTTGTTGGTAAGAATGTAATTTTGAATTTGAATTATTTGTTTGATGCATTTATTATTTGTTTGAAGTATTGTTATTTGGACATTTTTCGTATATTTTGATTGACTTGAATTCTAATTTTATTTTTGTTACTGAGTTGTGACTGAAACATTTGTTTGAAAATCAAAAGGTTTTCTAATTCTATTTTCTCTGTAGTTTTTTTTTCGTAAAAGAGTTATTTTACGATTTACCGATTGATTTTCTGATATATTCGGGTTACCGAATTCAAGATTTTACTTTTACTTCGAAGATGGAAGTGTTTCCTTTTTTTTGTGTGTGTGTGTGTTAAGAGTTATTTAACACACTCCTGAGATTGCTGCGTTGAGTTTATTCAAAATTAATTTGGGTTATTTGTTATTGAGTTGGTGTATTATTTACTTTGAAAATTTAAATCTTTTAAAAAAATGGAAGGAGACGAAGGTATATCTAAAGAGGAACTGAAAAAGCGTAAAGCTAGGAAAAAAATGAGAGAGCGCAGAGCTGATCCAGAGTATCATAGGAGGGAAAATGAAAGAAGGAAAGTTTTAGCGGCCCAAAGGAAAGCCAGTATGTCTTTGAATGTGGTTAATACTCCTGTTACTAATATACCAGGTAGTTCGTCTGAAGTGATCTTATCACGCAATATTGCTGGGGAGAATAATTTTGAAGTAGTGTCGTCTGCTAATGTGGTCAAAAGCCATTCTGGAGTGGTAGGGATAGGAGTAATATAGGGTTTAAGAAATTCTCTAACGAATGAAAAGGAACCTTCTACTTCTAAGTCAGAGCGAAGTGCTAAAAATTATGAAGAGAATGAGCGTATTCGGAACCAGTTAGCGAAGGCAACTTCACGCCAAGACGTAGATTATAGAGAAGCAGAACGTGCTAGAAATCAGTTGGCGATGGTTGGTAGACGCCAAGAGGCAGAATATAGAGAAACTGAACGTGCTAAAAATCAGTTGGCGAAGGCTGATAGACGCCAAGATATAGAATATAGAGAAACTGAACGTGCTAGAAATCAGTTGGCGATGGTTGATAAACGCCAAGAGGTGGAATATAGAGAAACTGAACGTGCTAGAAATCAGTTGGCGATGGTTGATAAACGCCAAGAGGTGGAATATAGAGAAACTGAACGTGCTAGAAATCAGTTGGCGATGGTTGATAAACGCCTAGAGGTGGAATATAGAGAAACTGAACGTGCTAGAAATCAGTTGGCGATGGTTGATAAACGACACGAGGTAGAATATACGGAAGAAGAACGAACTAGAAATCAGTTGGCGAAGTATGATAGGCGTCAGGTTGATGTATATAGAGCCAAAGAGCGTTCACAAAATAGAACCTCTGCGATTGAAAGAAGGGCAAACCCTTTGAATATAAAATCAAACACACACACACACTTTTCGACAATTTTAATACTTTAGGTTCGGTTCGGTTCGGTTCGGTTAGGTTAGGTTAGGTCTCATGTTGTCGGGGAGGTATTATTTTGGCTTTGCCAACTTGTATTATGTTGAATACTAAGACTGAATAACAGTAGCTTTGATTACGTTGGATAGGAAGACGGATAAAAAGATAACGTTGGTGTATGAAGTTGAATAAAAAACTTGTGTCTAATTAAATATAAATAATAAAGCAGAACGCGAGAGATACAAACGCAATCTCGACAGAACATAATGTCGATGCAACACAATCTTGATAGACCGTAATCTTCATGTACATAATCTCAAGTGGAATTTTTATCGATAGTTCACAACCTCGAATGGACATTTTGTTTCCTTGCCCTTCTTGTAATATTTTAGGTAAGGTTACGTTAGTTAATCACTCGAACTACGTCATCCCTCCAACTAGTTAAACACTTGCTTTAACCCATTCCTCTTATAATATTATAGGTAAGGTTACGTTAGTAGAGTGCAACAGTCTCAGTCTGATTTAGTTGCAGTCGACGCGAAGTCAGCCCCTTTTGAGTATTCGAACTTTCGGTACTATCACGTGTTCGACATAACGAACTTTCGGACTCGTCGTCCAATTCTTACAATGGGATGTAAATACGTTTTTCAGTTGGCCTATGGCCAGTAGACCAAATTCGTTTTTTAAGAGAAGTCGACGTAGTTTTTCGAGAGATAAAAGTCATTTGCGCCTATGGATAGAACACATACTCTCTCTGTCATTCATGCGTTCAACATCGTGTAAAAAAAAAGTTAACGTCTCTAGCCTGCTGCAGAGGTGGAAGTTCCGTGGTGACGCCTACAATGTCTTAGCCTTCAAGGATTAGGATAGGCCAAGTAGAGGACAAGTAGTGGATAGATGCCTGGGGCCATCATCCTGTACATCTCTTGGACAGCAGAGTAAAGGAAGACTTACGTTTCTTTAGGAACAGTGCGGAGGACTTGGCATAGTTTTTTGCAAATATGTTCCTTAACGCGATGTTGTTTTTACGACTTCGTTTGCTTTTTTTTGCAGGGCTCTTTGAATTTATGAGAATTATACTTGTAATAATAAAGTTTAATGTTTATTCTGGTCTCGATCGTCTCGTTAATTCTCGAGTAGATATTTTAGTATCTTAGTGGATGTTCATGGTAATCACTTTTCGTTATCTTTAAGTTAGCAGATTAAAACAACGCTAGTAAGGTCACGTAAGGCTAGTATATTTTATCACTCGAATTAGCCAATATCCCTTTAGCTAGTAATCCCTTGGTATCACCCTTCTCTCTTATAATTGACGAGTTCGGAATTGAAGCGAATCTTCCAGAGCCATGCCGCGATTGAGGTATAACATCGTTATGCGCGGATTTGTTACGAGGTGCCGCTTTCGTCATTCTTATTCTAAACTAAGTGTAGTGGATGAATACATGGATGGAAACAAAGAAAGAGTCATCATATTATATGTAACGGCAAATTCGGACTTTATTTATACTTTCTTATATAACCTTTAAAATCTTTGACTCCTACCCTTTAATTCGTAAATACTTTAATTTGTAAACGGCAGAGACTCCCCCCCCCCAGAACAATTACAGTCGTAGGGTGTTTTTTCTTTTAGGTCTTCCGATACGCGTATCTAGCTAGCGCGAGGTCGGAGGTTAGAGTTGTAATGATTTTTCTTGCACATGGACTACCCAATTTTAAGAAAACTTTAAATTCCTTTTAGTTGCCATGCCCGCGTATGCCGCGGCATGGTACCAATTATATATTTTCCTACTTACTGGTATCCTGAGGTTGGACTGGAGACTTAAAAGCGAGAGGTCATAATTTTTAAATTGAGTTTAAATCTACGGAGTAAGAAAAAGGCTTGATCGCCATGTACAAAATAAAATCTAACCGGGCAATCAGATGATTCGAAATCACGCGATGACGAGACGTCAGCGACCAGTATTCTGTATACATTTCAATCTTTAATTGTGCGCGTCCGTCCACCATTATTTGTGCGCGTCGTGTAACGCGTCCTCACAGGAAAACGAGTGAGTTCAAAGCTATTTTAAAAGGGTACCAGTTAATTAGGTCAAAACTATTAATCTAATAGCCCATGAGGTGCACCATGGCAGATCAGTATTTATTAAGTGTTGTTAATAATTTTCATTAACCGGCAAATAAACTGAATGGTCTCATTTTAAATCTAATTGAAAAATGAAAATTAAACGGTATAAACCATCAAAATGAAAACAACGGCTTAAGCGATGTTAATATTCGTCTAAATCGAAAGCACTTCTGAATTAAACTGTGTGAAATGAAATTTAAGAACTATAGTTTTATGCTGAGAGTATTGACGTGTTCGTTCTGCGGGAGCTCGAGGGAATATTTTTGAATATGGCAAAAACAAGAACTTAATCAATTTACTTTTAAAAAGATCGAATAACGTGCTGCGATCGAGATTAAAAAAGATGTCGCGTGCACCATAGGATATTTAATCTTAAACCACAGGTATAGGGGTTATAACTTAATGAGCGAAAAATTAGTGATCGAAAAATGTCCAATTTGTTCGAATTTTCATGGAGCGATAATAATTTTGCCTGGGCCGCATTTCATCATTATTGGTCGAAAGTTATTCTGAACGAAAAAAAAAGGTTCAATGTGATCGAATTCTTTTCACTTAATGTTTCACATAATTTTACGTAATAGCTTTAATTTCAAGATTATTTTTTAATCTCTTTCGACCGTATACACAATTGTCGAGCGTACTTATGCTTTATTCTCGGATATCGATGGATGGAGGTTAGAAACCCGGTAAGTTTTAACATGAATCTACATTAAAAATCACTAACCCTACTTGCATTAGGTTAGGTTAGATTGAGTTATGACAGGTAGTGAACGACAAAATCTCGATCAAATGAAAAAACGATCAGAATCCATTCGATCAAATAAGATTCGATCATTTCGGACAGCGTTCGATCACCTAAGATTCGATCAAATCGACCCAAAGGAGTTATAGGGCCCCATAATTTAGAACAACAATAACCGATTATAAAGTTTGTACAATATAAAATAATCATATATATTAAATCATTTCAATTTAAACTTGTAAATTTGCAATTTTAATTCCTACCACTAAATAAAAAAAAAATGGGTTAATTGATTTACAAGTGTTTAATTTTTCCAAAAGCAAACACAAATTATACAAAAACGTTGTTTTGCTTCGCACTTCAAAAAAGTGCATTTATAGGTAAGAATTTCAAACCCGTGAAGGGACAGAAATTATAAATTCACAGTGAAAGAAATATGAAAGTCACAGTCTAAGAAATCATAAAGCTATAATTATTATACAAAAACGTTGTTTTGCTTCGCACTTCAAAAAAATTGCATTTAAATTAAGAATTTCAAACCCGTGAAGGGACAGAAATTATAAATTCACAGTGAAAGAAATATGAAAGTCACAGTCTAAGAAATCATAAAGCTATAATTATAATTAATATGAATAAAAAATTTACAAAAAAATGACGTATAAATTCGGCCTATCGAAACTTTTAATTATGCAGAAATCATTCTGTTGTAGAATTCACTCTTGGTAAGGGTAACTAAAAGCCATCTATGCGTGGAAAGGTAGAATAGCATAATACCAAATAGTTCCTGCCCGCGTTTTTAAAATGATTAGTTGTTAGGATGGAGAATTATATTATCTTAAGAGGGGTTGCTGTTTAGATGAGACTTTTGATTTTTAAACATGTTTCACCACGGGGAATACACTAACAAACCTTTACTCGCGTGTTATCGTCATCTGACAGCTACTAAAGTTTAGTTGACTCTTACTTTTTCCCTTCTCCTAGACTCTAGAGTGGTGATATCGAATGGCGATGGTTGCAGTTTTCAGTTAGTAAAAGGAAACATTCGCCTCTTTATAAAGTTTCTAATCATTAAATCTACATAAGTAAAAGTTTCGATAGGCCGAATTTATACATCATTTTTTGTAAATTTTTTATTCATATTAATTATTATAATTATAGCTTTATGATTTCTTAGACTGTGACTTTCATATTTCTTTCACTGTGAATTTATAATTTCTGTCCCTTCACGGGTTTGAAATTCTTACCTTTAAATGCACTTTTTTGAAGTGCGAAGCAAAACAACGTTTTTGTATAATAATAATCTATAAGTCAAATGATAAAGGAATACAGCTGTTGATAATTGACTGGACAAAAGAATTCCCAATGAGATAGGATCGTTTCTTCAAAGCGGAAAGTGTTGCAAACACCAAATATCCCTCTTTTCAGGAGAATAATCTCTGTGTATAAAACTCATGTCAAGAACTATTGACGAACAAATATAAAACGGCAAAATGTGAAAGATGATATCAAGGGTTTGTGCACCAGCTTTGCAAGTGCAATAAGTACCAAGAATCGGCTCCACTTGGGGTCCTTGTAGGTCGTCTTCCCCTAGCCGTGGTTGCACGTTTTCAATATACGAGATATATATACTGTGCTTGACGGCTTGCGTGAATCTAGAGAATATTTTTGCTAGAATTAAGCCGGCTTCGAACTGCTGGGTTTCGATGATAAATTCGTTGGCGGGATCGCGTTGTGTTCGATCTTGAACATAAGCTGGGACCAGTTTTACCTGATTCGTTCCAAAGCTAATGTCACGAAGATAACCCAAAGGAAGGATTGGGAACCCAGCTAATTCATCTTCGTCCATTGCCATCCACCGTCTATTGCCTTAACGCAAATGAAGCCTTTCGTTCTCGACTCGTACTTGTAACTCAATAGGACGCTGAGCTAACTCTAGCATTCGCCGAGCCAAGCCTTCATCGGCGCTTTGCATGTGAATGGGAGGATGAAACCTATTGATAATGGCGCAGGCTATCCTCAAGAAATCTCCAAGATGCTCGCAATGCTGAAGAGCTATCATGTCCCTGAACAGCTTAAATATACTTTTCAAATGACTATTTCGAGTCTCCACAATCCATCGAAGCTTCGAATCAATTCGAGATAGATTCGCCTGAAGGGTTGTGAATTGGCGCTGCCCCGCCTGCAAAAATGGTGGCATTTCGTGGTTTAATCTTAGTCCGTCGAAGAATTCTATGGCGTCCCTGTAGCCCCTGTCAAGGACGAAAATATCATTCTCCCGAAGCCAACCTCTAATATTACCCCTATCCCTAGCAATATTTTCATTCGTGTTATGCATGATTATGGTGGCATCGATGTTCCTACCGTCGGAAAAATATGGCCCATGAACATCTAAGATATAACCGCCGGGAGCGGTAATAAGTCCAGCTTTCAGTAACGTGTACTTTTTATGCATGGAATGTTTGCCTTGCAACGCGGAAATGGGAACTCTTCGGCGCTTTCAGGTAAGTGCAATCAGGGAATAAAATGGCAACTCTATCTTCGGGATTCCTATTGTACAAACGATTTGAAAACTCTGACACGTGATTTCGAATGAAAGCGTCCCTGTCTCGAGCCTCTGCTGAATGTATTCCAAGATTTTCCGATACAAAAGTTTCCATAAAGCTCTTAAGGATTACCGTTATGGCAAAACTAACGGCTTGGCGGGATGAAAAGTTGCATTTGGCTTTTATAAATTCGTCCGAAAGTCCTTGTCGAAGTTTTAGAAAGAATGTTATTAATTCCTTCTTTGTAGGATTTCGCGTTTTTTCGTATACGACGACCGGACCGCATTGCCTGTAAACTTCGTTAAATTGTTCTTTCGTAAAGGACGTTAGCGCTTTGAAATCGTCATCGGAAACACACTCTTCGTCGTCATACCTTTAGTTTTTAGAACGTATACCAGCTTAATTAATACTTTAGTGTCATGACCAAAAAGTGGTATGGAAAATCTCAGACCGAACTACGAGTGTCCAAACTTTAATCATCGAAGCTGGACAATCCGTTGGGGCTGGGGAAAAGTGCCCATGGCCAATTTTGCTCCTTTAACTAAGCTTAACAATATATCTCAATTTAAAGGAAATCCGTAGAAAGCCAAAACCCATAGAAAGTGTGCCATCTCCTTTTTGGAAAATTTCTAAAATACCTTCTAAACTATCTCCAATTTTAATTTGATTTTTCGGCTATATTATTAATTAGTTTGTTTCACCAGTTTGATAATTTTAATTTTATTTAAATTTAAATCATGTTTCAATTCATTTAAACTTATCACGGCATAATACTAATCTGATTTACTTCTATGAAGATAGTATATATAGCATTCGAGGGCCTTTATTAATCGTGCGATGCAACCATGAAGCTGGAGGGGAACCCCCCTCCAATGTGTTGTTGATTCTTGACCTCTTGGCGCTTGGTAGGCAACGCAAATTTACCTTATGATGTTTGGAGAGTGGAAGGTTGATTTGGACCATATCAGTGAGGAACGCCTCGCTAATATGGCCCGCTGAGATCGGAAACTATAGGTTGAACTTTAGTGTGGGGATGGTCGGAGGTGATTATATCAGTGGGAGACGTCCCATTCCTTATAATCGCCTTCAACTGTCGAGCATCGATGTTCGACCATAATGTGGATGGTGGAAGGCGATAATACACAATGGGAGACGTCCTGTTGTATATAATCGCTCGACACCTGAAACTCAGTGTGGCAGCCACGCTTATAGGAATTCCCGTTGAACGGAATTGAACTATAAGGTTGTCGATCAAACGGAAGTCCATCAAGCGGGAGACGTTCAAATGAGTGTCAATCAATTTGTCTATCATATGAACCTAAGCCGTCGTGATTGCTTATACATCAAAACTTAATTTCCAATTTATTGGTGGATTTAAATTAAAAAAATTAGTAGGTTGTATATTTAAAGGTCCGACAATTTTATGATTTCTTGTGAAAATGATTTACATAATATATTTTTTTTGCACATGACTGGATTAGACTTTAGTTACACTGCAGCACGATAAAATATTTTGGTTTTAGCGCGAATGATTTGTATAATGGATTTTTATGCACGAAAGACTGGATTGGATTTGGGTTACACTTAAAGATAGAATGCAGTTCGACAAATTTATAGTTTTTTTGCGAGAATGATTCGGATTGTTTTTGGGGGAATGACTGGATTAGACTCTTGTTTATACTTAAATTTTGAATGCTGTGCGAAAAAATTTGGGTTTTTGCGCGAATGATTTGTATTATTCTTTTATGTGAGGATGATTGGATTAGATTTGGGCTATACTTAAAGGTAGAATGCAGTACGAAAACTTTATAGTTTGTTGCGGGAATGATTTGGCTTAAGTGTTTTTTTTTTTTTTTCAAAAGAACGGATTACTTTGGGTAATACTTAAGGTAGAATGAAGTACGACAAATTTGTTTTTATTTATATGGACTAGGAGTTTTTGCCAGACTAACTTAGCCCAGCTAATAGTGATAACAATTGTCACAAAAGCTCTTTGGGGTGTGGCTTTTCATGGACTTGTCCATCTTGTTCATAAGTCGTTCGCGCTTTTGTGTTTTACATTGGGTGATGATTCGACCATATCCAAAACCCGCCATAGTGCAGGTTTTTGGTCGTATACTATTCGACCGGAAGAACCCGCAATTTTAAGGTGTTAAGAAATTGAAAAAGAAATTAAACGTGTATAATTAAAATGACACTGTCCAAATGTATAATACCAATTATAAAATGTATTATTGTACGAATATAAACCTTCCTTCTCAAATTCTTAAGACCACCGCAGCTTAAAACTACCGGTAAATAAGTTAAAGATGTGGAGAATTATCTATTACATTTGCTTTATGTACAACGAGAGAGAGAGAGAATAAGGAGATGGGACCCAAACTATGAACGGACCCTTTTAAAAGAAAATACCTATGCCTCGCTTTCCCCCTCTGGGATGTACCCCAAAAATCACCGATAGCTCCCAGAGGTGGAAGAAATTACCTAATAAACGCTTTGGACCCCTTCTCGGCTTATTATTCTCTCCTCGTTTCCGTTATTCGCTCGAAACTTTAACATTTGTAAAATTTAAATGAGTAACCAATTAAAAGTTTGACATATTTCCCTGGCGGAAAAATCATAGCCAGGGAAAAATATCGGCCTTTGAGCCGTAAGAAAGCTCACTTGAAAGTTGACCGTCCCATCAAAGACACACTTTCACTTCTTGATCCCATACAACCAAGAGAAACACAGTCCCGTCTCGACATAGAAATTTTAATACTTGCCGCAAATATAATATATTGTTCGTTAGAGCTTGAAGCGTTTTCATTAATCTATCAACTGTTTCAGTCCTGTAGATAGACATACCAAACAAAAGAGATCTCCCAACTATTTACAGAAGGGTTTTAGATTCGGTCCAATGGACTTGAAACTTAGCTTAAATATCCCCGATTGAATTTAAAAGGTTCAAGTTCATAGAAAGTAAAGCTAGTATTTTTGCCAGATCTGATTTATTTATAAACATCTTTATGGCAAGGTAAAGTAAGCACTAGACCAAAACATTTTGTAGAATAATATTCAAAATTATAATATAGAAGTTATCAAATCTTATTAATTACCGAAAAATAACATTGTGAAAAGAATTGACAATTAATATTTTAGATATAGGATAGTAAAATCTTGTACTAAATAAAAACAACTTAAAATATTTATTTTTCAACTATTAATAAACACAATTTGTGTTGATAATTTTAAAAACAATTAATAAGATTATTTTTTAATTCGGGTACATTTCTCTTTATTACTTCATAAACCTCATATCTCTATTTAAAACTTTGTTTAACCAGTAGAAGCACATACTCGTACCCGATTAAACCTTTTTTTTTTATCCAATTAACTTTCTCTCTATTAACTGGAATTCAATGGGTATTCATTATATTTGTACTGTTTATTAAATTACATTTTGTTTGTCATTTTAGAAGCAATTAATAAAGTTCCCACCAGTAATTATATAAATATTAAATTAGTTAAATCTTTGTTTAACAAGAGAAGCACTCTTATCCAATAAAAGCCCTCTTAAATATTTTGAAACTACCTTTATCTGAATTAACTTGAATTCAGTGCAGGGTTGGACGCTGAAAATGATCTGTTATCAGTCCCAAAAAAGAGGGGCGGATGTATGGGAAATTATTTAATAAGAGGTGGCTTTGTACCCTTAAAAACGTTCTTTCCTTTGTCAAACCCCTAAATTAAGTTTGAAACGAATATGAAAGTCATTGTCTAATAATTTAGAAAGTTAGTTTTAAAATGAATATAAGAATAAAAATATACCAAAACATTAAGTATAAATTCGGCTTATCTAAACTTTACATTATATGTTAAAGTTATTCAATAGTAGAATCTATCCTAAGAATGGATTTTACGCCACCACTATAGTTGTAAAAAGTTTCCCTTTCCAAGGGTGGAATCTACTGTAAAATGACTTCTAGGCATACATAATTTAAGTTTCCATAAGTCGCATTTTTATACATTAGGTTTTGGTATAATTTTTATATTTAAATTTCTGAATTCCTAGACTGTGACTTTCACAGTTAATTTTTAATTTCTCTCCCTTTAAGAAATGTATCTAAACCAAGGAAAGAATGTTTTATAATGGTGTGAAATAACTTTTTTTTTTATAATTTGTGAAAAATTATACACCTGATCCGACTATTTACAACAATTCACTAGTTTTAAAAAATATAGCCTCTTTTGAAATAAATGCACCGTATTGCATATAGCATTCATTTTAAGGTACAAATCATTTGAAATTAAGAGTCTGGTGCATAAGTTCGAGTGAATAACTATCCTAATCTTACCTAAATTATTACAAGATGTGGACGGGGTAGCCCAAGAGATTGACTAGATGATGGATGGGCTGTTTCCCGAGAATAACTAACCTTTTCTAAAATATTATAAGATATACGGGCAAGTTCGATTGATTAACTAACCTAACTTAAAATATTAAAGAGGGTCAGAGCCCGACGGATGGGCTAGTTCCAGGGATTACCTAACCTAACCAGACCGAAAATATTTTAAGATGCATGGCCTTGCCCGAGGGATTGACTATTTGCCAGATAGGGAAATTGTATGGTTTACCTAACGTAATCTAACCTTACAAAACGGACAGGTTAGCCGGAGGCATTAACAAGTTTGAAGAATGGTCCATTTCGGATGATTAACTAATATATTCTATTATTACCTAAAATATTACAAAAGGGACTGCGAGCCCGAGGGATTACCTAATCTAAACTTAAATTTTACAGTATTAAATATTGAAAAAAAAAAAAAAAATGGGCATGGAAGGCGGAACAATTCATAAAATCAGGATTAACTGCTTCAAATACCTTATCAGTCTCTCATTTCTTAAATCTGTGTTTAACTAGAGTAGCACTCGTACTTAATAAAAGTCTTCTACATTTTTTAAACACAACTCAAGTTCAGTTGACTGTCGGGCACTGTAAATCTCAGTTATTTCGAAAAAATTTGCAGCGGGTATTTGGGATATAACGGTTTCTGATGAAATTCGAGGCAAAGAAAAGATTTAAACACGTCCGGGTTTATAAAATTTAGGCTATGGAAAGAAATAAACACGGCCGTGTTTATAATAATCCAAAAGACGAAACAAGTAATTATAGTTTTAAAATTCTATAAAATGCAATTTTGAACTATTCAAGCGAGATTAATTCGAAAGGATGTTATCAAAAATAAATTATTGTTTTACGTTATTACTCTGCGAGGGAGTAGAAAAGTATAAAAAAATTGCCTCACATTGCACAATCTAGAGTTTTTTAGTCAAACTATAGTTTATCAAATAGTTTTGACTCATCAAAACCTATACTGACTATGAGACTAGTAAATATTATTAAATATCCTTAATTATGTACAAAATATAATTTTAAAATTAAAGGGAAGCAGTTTATGTGATCAATATAAATTAATGAGATCTACAAAAAGAGACCGATAACGCCAAAATTAAATCGCAAATTATTAAAGATTAAATATAATATATAAAATAATTTATATAATGACTATTTCTCGAAAGGCTTTGTAAATATTTTTTATTAACTTCTAGTCACTAAAAAATGCGACATGGAGCTTTAAGATATGTGTATAATACCTTTCCAAATTAATTAAGATTCATTTAAAAAAAGCTACTGGTGTTATTGAGACAGCGTATTAGAAAGAGCTGGCGTGTTAATGTTACATCGAACTCAAAGCATGCAATTTAATAAAACATATTTTTGTTCAAGATGAAAAATTCGCAAGAATTTCTCGACGTTTTGTGAGTTTTTTCACTTTTAAAATTTTTTTGAGCTAAAATTTTCAACTTTGCTTTTTAAACACGAATCTACACGAAATATTTCGTAAGGATGATACACAAATTTTAACGGGAAAAATAGATTATAACTACGTGTTGATTCGCAAAAAACCTTAAATAGCCTAAAGGCTAATTTTCTACTAGCAAAAACGAAAATTTGACGTAGTATAGAACTGGTAAATATATTAGATGCCACTATAAATCATATTCGTACTTTAACTGTTAAAGAACAGAATCTCATTTTTTTACCAATTCTTAAATTATTAAAAAGGAAAACATATTTTAAATGAATGTGAATTAGCTTACCAATAAAGCGCGAAGGACGAAAATATTACACATATAAACGCAACCACTATTTCTAGAGCTAAGACGAGAAACATTTTGAGCGACTGTTCAGGCGTCGCCTTCGACCGTAACTATCCGAGAAAACGAGTTTTTTAAATACACTTCCCCCTCCCAGGCTGGTGACTGAAGCTCTTAAAACGTTTACGGCTTTATAACAAGAAGTCTCGTATGATATCTTAAAAATTTAACGCCAAATAAAATAACCACTTAATTTGTAAAACCTAACATAAATAATATATTTTGAACTATTAATTTTACTTTGTTAAAAGAAAAATTAAGTGGAAAAATTCTAGTTGGAAAAACACTAGTGGAAAACTTTTACCGGATAAACTATTAAACAACACATATGGGCTTACTTTACATTGTGTAAAGTTGACTGTAGAGGCAGTTTTTAGATTGAAGTATTTTTCGGCGATCCTACTGTCTTTGTTTAAATATATTACTTGATTAGATAGAGCGGCAACGAAACACAAGAATGAACTTTAGATAAATTATGACTGGATATATATATATGTATATGTATATATATGTATATATATATATGTATATATATATATATATGTATATATATATATATATATGTATATATATATATATATGTATATATATATATATATGTATATATATATATGTATATATGTATATATATATATGTATATATATATATATATGTATATATATATATGTATATATATATATGTATATATATATATGTATATATATATATATATATGTATATATATATATATATATATAAATATATATATATATATATATATATATATATATATATATATATATATATGAATATATATGTATATGTGTATATATATGTATGTATATATGTATATGTACGTATATTCGGAGAACCCGGTAGGGCTCTTACGTTATGGGCTGATCATCATCTGTAATGCAATTTTGATTTCCTTAAAAAATTGGACCTTTAGCCAATCAGAACGCTCCATTTCCCCATTGAAATAACATTAAAATCGACTTTTTCGAGGACATGTCCTGTGCATCGCAGAACTAAACGAGCAATTATTTGTTAGAGTTAAAATCAATTTTAAGTGGTAGAGCAAGGTTCGAATATGTGCCATTTCCAAGTTTCATTTAAAAATATTAAGTCTAAGTATTTTAAAATTAATTCTGAAGTTGACTCTTTTTTTGGTACTTAGCTGGTTTCGCGCATGGCCAAATTCGTAATGTTATTCTATGCGATTTGGTTTTTTGAAAGTGGCTTACCTTTCAGATTTATTTTCTAATACTTCCGGATATTTTTCAGACTTGGATTTTCCGTGTGGTATGAATTAAGTTTCAAGCTTTATTTTAAG
Source organism: Odiellus spinosus (assembly GCA_963920705.1). Lineage (NCBI taxonomy): Eukaryota > Metazoa > Arthropoda > Arachnida > Opiliones > Phalangiidae > Odiellus > Odiellus spinosus. Next base: position 11,427,385 of record OY987225.1, on the reverse strand, counting down.
ACTAACTTCATAATTTTACACCGATTAGTTGGCGCACAATCTATTCATGAAAACGGAGGGAACAACAAGGCGGAGAAATAGATTCGCCAAAAACCTAAGCCTAATTTGACAAATTAGGCTTAGGTTTCATATGGCTTTTTAAAATCACGCTTGATTTGGAGGCTATGGGTATTGAACTCTAATGACTTAATTTCTCCTCCTTCATATTTTTGCCGTTTTTTTAGATAGATTGTGGCCAAACTAATCGGTGTAAAATTATAAAATTAGTCTTAAAATAAAGGCCGAAAAATATCTGGAATCATTAGAAAATAAATCTGAAAGGTAAGTCTCTTACAAAAAATCTAAATCCCATAGAATAACATTAAGTTTCAATTTCTCCGCCTTAAAAGTACTCTCCTTTTTAAAAATGAGTGAAATTCCGAACGACTTGCCATTCCGAACGGCAATAAGGAAGGTATTAACATCAAAAATAATGAAAAAATTAATTGGAATTTAGTTTAAAGGGCATTGGAAAATTATAAAGATTTCACTGCGGCTGTCGGAGGTATTAACATCAAAATTGATGAAAAAATTAATTTAAATTTGGTTTAAAGGGCAATGTGGAAAATATAAAGATTTCACTGCGGCTGTCGGAGGTATTAACATCAAAATTGATGAAAAAACTAATTTAAATTGGGTTTAAAGGGCAATGGGGAAAATATAAAGATTTCACTGCGGATGTCGGAGGTATTAACATCAAAATTGATAAAAAATTAATTTTTATTGGGTTTCAACGGCAATGGGGAAAATATAAAGATTTCACTGCGGCTGTCGGAGGTATTAAAATCAAAATTGATGAAAAAATTAATTTAAATTTGGTTTAAAGGGCAATGGGGAAAATATAAAGATTTCACTGCGGCTGTCGGAGGTATTAACATCAAAATTGATGAAAAAATTAATTTTAATTGGGTTTAAAGGGCAATGGGGAAAATATAAAGATTTCACTGCGGCTGTTGGAGGTATTAATATCAAAATTGTTGAAAAAACTAATTTAAATTGGGTTTAAAGGGCAATGGGGAAAATATAAAGATTTCACTGCGGCTGTCGGAAGTATTAAAATCAAAATTGATGAAAAAATTAATTTAAATTTGGTTTAAAGGGCAATGGGGAAAATATAAAGATTTCAATGCGGCTGTCGGAGGTATTAACATCAAAATTGATGAAAAAATGAATTTAAATTTGGTTTAAAGGGATATGGGGAAAATATAAAGATTTCACTGCGGCTGTCGGAGGTATTAACATCAAAATTGATGAAAAAATTTATTTAAATTTGGTTTAAAGGGCAATGGTAAAAATGTAGAAATTTGACTGAATCAAGTGCGGCTGTCGCAGCTATTAACATCAAAAATGATGAAAAAATTAATTTTAATTCGGTTTAAAGGGCAATGGTAAAAATGTAGATATCTGACTGAATCAAGTGAGGCTGCCACAGCTATTAACATCAAAAATTATGAAAAAATTAATTTTAATTGGGTTTAAAGGGCAATGGTAAAAATGTAGAAATTTGACTAAACCAAGTGCGGCTGTCGCAGCTATTAACATCTAAAATGATGAAAAAATTAATTTTAATTCGGTTTAAAGGGCAATGGTAAAAATGTAGAGATCTGACTGAATCAAGTGAGGCTGCCCCAGATATTAACATCAAAAATTATGAAAAATTTAATTTTAATTGGGTTTAAAGGGCAATGGTAAAAATGTAGATATCTGACTGAATCAAGTGAGGCTGCCACAGCTATTAACATAAAAAATTATGAAAAAATTAATTTTAATTGGGTTTAAAGGGCAATGGTAAAAATGTAGAGATCTGACTGAATCAAGTGAGGCTGCCCCAGCTATTAACATAAATAATTATGAAAAAATTTAGTTTAATTGGGTTTAAAGGGCAATGGTAAAAATGTAGAAATCTGACTGAATCAAGTGAGGCTGCCCCAGCTATTAACATAAAATATGAAAAAATTTAGTTTAATTGGGTTTAAAGGGCAATGGTAAAAATGTAGGAATTTGACTAAATCAAGTGCGGCTGCCGCAGCTATTAACATCAAAAATTATGAAAATATTAATTTTAATTGGGTTTAAAGGGCGATGGTAAAAATGTAGAGATCTGACTGAATCAAGTGCGGCTGCCCCAGCTATTAACATAAAAAATTATGAAAAAATTTAGTTTAATGGGTTTAAAATGCAATGGTAAAAATGTAGAAATTTGACTAAATCAAGTGAGGCTGCCCCAGCTATTAACATCAAAAATTATGAAAAAATTTAGTTTAATTGGGTTGAAAGGGCGATGGTAAAAATGTAGAGATCTGACTGAATCAAGTGCGGCTGCCCCAGCTATTAACATAAAAAATTATGAAAAAATTAATTTAGTTGGGTTTAAAGGGCAATGGTAAAAATGTAGAGATCTGACTGAATCAAGTGAGGCTGCCCCAGCTATTAACATCAAAAATTATGAAAAAATTTATTTTAATTGGGTTTAAAGGGCAATGGTAAAAATGATGATATCTGACTGAATCAAGTGAGGCTGCCACAGCTATTAACATCAAAAATTATGAAAAAATTAATTTTAATTGGGTTTAAAGGGCAATGGTAAAAATGTAAAAATTTGAATAAATCAAGTGAGGCTGCCGCAGCTATTAACATCAAAAATTATGAAAAAATTAATTTTAATTGGGTTTAAAGGGCGATGGTAAAAATGTAGAGATCTGACTGAATCAAGTGCGGCTGCCCCAGCTATTAACATCAAAAATTATGAAAAAATTAATTTTAATTGGGTTTAAAGGGCAATGGTAAAAATGTAGAGATTTGACTAAATCAAGTGCGGCTGCCGCAGCTATTAACATCAAAAATTATGAAAAAATTAATTTTAATTGGGTTTAAAGGGCGATGGTAAAAATGTAGAGATCTGACTGAATCAAGTGAGGCTGCCCCAGCTATTAACATAAAAAATTATGAAAAAATTTAGTTTAATTGGGTTTAAAGGACAATGGTAAAAATGTAGAAATTTGACTAAATCAAGTGCGGCTTCCGCAGCTATTAACATCAAAAATTATGAAAAAATTAATTTTTATTGGGTTTAAAGGGCAATGGTAAAAATGTAGAGATCTGACTGAATCAAGTGCGGCTGCCCCAGCTATTAACATCAAAAATTATGAAAAAATTAATTTAGTTGGGTTTAAAGGGCAATGGTAAAAAAGTAGAGATCTGACTGAATCAAGTGCGGCTGCCCCAGCTATTAACATAAAAAATTATGAAAAAATTTAGTTTAATGGGTTTAAAATGCAATGGTAAAAATGTAGAAATTTGGCTAAATCAAGTGCGGCTGCCGCAGCTCTTAACATCAAAATGTATGAAAAAATTAATTTTAATTGAAGTTTACAATAAAATGTAAGACTGAAGGAACAGATATTATATTAAAAATGTCTTTGCGAACAAAGACCCAGAAGGACACGTTATGATTTCGGAAGGCTGAAGCGACAGATATTATATCAAAAATGTCTTTGTGAACAAAGACCCAGAAAGATCTGTTATGATTTCAGATGGCTGAAGGGACAGATATGTTAAATTTTCTTTTAAAACGTAAAATTTTATTATAATCGCAATCTGACAGGATTTAGAGTCTAATTTCAAAACAACTGATTTTATTCACTCTCAAATATTTAAGAAAAAACATAACAGGCGATTTTCTCCCATTGACCCTTAACATTAAATTTGGCTTAATTATTTTTCAGGGATTACGTGTCAGCCAAAATAAAACTTTTCGTTCGATAGAAAAGGTTGGGTATTCTAACTTTCGACTTAGTCGTAAATTCATTCACCGAGATTTAAGTATATTTCAGACACATTTTTTTATTCTTACTTTTAATAACTATTCGTTAAAGACCACACGCTATCCCGAAACCAGGGATAACTCAACGTCGTTATTTCAAAGGCCATATCTTCTCTAGAATGGGTACTATTAAAAAGCTCTTTATTTATGTCCTCGATATGTAAACAAGCCAAGGTGTGGCTTTAAAGGGGCTATACGCTAATCATGGATACTTTCTTTAACTATATGTATTTCGATAATTAATATTCTTAAATTTGTAATTGACGAATACTCAATTACCGATAGAGATCGGGGTTTGGACAAGAAATTTTCTGATTATTTTATCTGTATTCATAACTTAAAAATTTTCGAGGAAAGTCTATGATAAATCCAATGTAATCGCGAATAATTTTTCGATTATTTTTTTATGCTTAACTGATAGTTGTGTATTATTTTGTCCAATCCCCGATCTCTAAATACCGACATTGAAATTCCGTTAAAACTCGGTTAAAACTACTTAAATAAATAATGTTTTATTATAACTCCTCGACTTTAGTCGAGGCAATTCGTTCATATTGCATTATGCGTGCTGAAATAAGGAGTTTATACAGAATAAAAATTCGCTGTATTTTAGTCCAAATTTAGGTTGCGGATTTCCAAAACCAAAATCCTTATGTATTTAGGTTTTAGCGCTAGAAAGTGATCTCTTTCAAATGTAGAAATTTGACTAAATCAAGTGCGGCTGCCGCAGCTATTAACATCAAAAATTATGAAAAAATTAATTTTAATTGGGTTTAAAGGGCAATGGTAAAAATGTAGAGATCTGACTGAATCAAGTACGGCTGCCCCAGCTATTAACATAAAAAATTATGAAAAAATTTAGTTTAATTGGGTTTAAAGGACAATGGTAAAAATGTAGAAATTTGACTAAATCAAGTGCGGCTGCCGCAGCTATTAACATAAAAAATTATGAAAAAATTAATTTTAATTGGGTTTAAAGGGCAATGGTAAAAATGTAGAGATCTGACTGAATCAAGTGAGGCTGCCCCAGCTATTAACATAAATAATTATGAAAAAATTTAGTTTAATTGGGTTTAAAGGGCAATGGTAAAAATGTAGAAATCTGACTGAATCAAGTGAGGCTGCCCCAGCTATTAACATAAAATATGAAAAAATTTAGTTTAATTGGGTTTAAAGGGCAATGGTAAAAATGTAGGAATTTGACTAAATCAAGTGCGGTTGCCGCAGCTATTAACATCAAAAATTATGAAAATATTAATTTTAATTGGGTTTAAAGGGCGATGGTAAAAATGTAGAGATCTGACTGAATCAAGTGCGGCTGCCCCAGCTATTAACATAAAAAATTATGAAAAAATTTAGTTTAATGGGTTTAAAATGCAATGGTAAAAATGTAGAAATTTGGCTAAATCAAGTGCGGCTGCCGCAGCTCTTAACATCAAAATGTTTGAAAAAATTAATTTTAATTGAAGTTTACAATAAAATGTAAGACTGAAGGAACAGATATTATATTAAAAATGTCTTTGCGAACAAAGACCCAGAAGGACACGTTATGATTTCGGAAGGCTGAAGCGACAGATATTATATCAAAAATGTCTTTGTGAACAAAGACCCAGAAAGATCTGTTATGATTTCAGATGGCTGAAGGGACAGATATGTTAAATTTTCTTTTAAAACGTAAAATTTTATTATAATCGCAATCTGACAGGATTTAGAGTCTAATTTCAAAACAACTGATTTTATTCACTCTCAAATATTTAAGAAAAAACATAACAGGCGATTTTCTCCCATTGACCCTTAACATTAAATTTGGCTTAATTATTTTTCAGGGATTACGTGTCAGCCAAAATAAAACTTTTCGTTCGATAGAAAAGGTTGGGTATTCTAACTTTCGACTTAGTCGTAAATTCATTCACCGAGATTTAAGTATATTTCAGACACATTTTTTTATTCTTACTTTTAATAACTATTCGTTAAAGACCACACGCTATCCCGAAACCAGGGATAACTCAACGTCGTTATTTCAAAGGCCATATCTTCTCTAGAATGGGTACTATTAAAAAGCTCTTTATTTATGTCCTCGATATGTAAACAAGCCAAGGTGTGGCTTTAAAGGGGCTATACGCTAATCATGGATACTTTCTTTAACTATATGTATTTCGATAATTAATATTCTTAAATTTGTAATTGACGAATACTCAATTACCGATAGAGATCGGGGTTTGGACAAGAAATTTTCTGATTATTTTATCTGTATTCATAACTTAAAAATTTTCGAGGAAAGTCTATGATAAATCCAATGTAATCGCGAATAATTTTTCGATTATTTTTTTATGCTTAACTGATAGTTGTGTATTATTTTGTCCAATCCCCGATCTCTAAATACCGACATTGAAATTCCGTTAAAACTCGGTTAAAACTACTTAAATAAATAATGTTTTATTATAACTCCTCGACTTTAGTCGAGGCAATTCGTTCATATTGCATTATGCGTGCTGAAATAAGGAGTTTATACAGAATAAAAATTCGCTGTATTTTAGTCCAAATTTAGGTTGCGGATTTCCAAAACCAAAATCCTTATGTATTTAGGTTTTAGCGCTAGAAAGTGATCTCTTTCAAGGGAATCATAAAATAAAATTATAAGGTTTTCCTCGAAGAAAAATAACTACGAATAATTTAAAAGGCCTATCTTTTCTGAAATTTGCCCCCTTTAAAATCCTCATTTGACTGCTCAATTTGTTACGGTCAACGTCGTCTGCTAAGCTAGAAAACAAGGTGAGTACAAAGGGGCTTTAAAAAACGCAAATAGTCCCTATAAGATACTCATTCTTATAAACCGGCGAGTATTTTTAACGATCTGTTGAAGTATGAGTCGTGACAATTTGGGGTTAAAAAAAGTGAACTCACATTATACTAAAAAAAAAAAAAAAAAAAAAAAAAAACCAATTCAATACACGTTTTCCCTGAAAAATAATTAAACCAAATTTAATGTTAAGGGTCAATGGGAGAAAATCGCCTGTTATGTTTTTTCTTAAATATTTGTGAGTGAATAAAATCAGTTGTTTTGAAATTAGACTCTAAATCCTGTCAGATTGCGATTATATTTAAATTTTACGTTTTAAAAGAAAATTTAACATATCTGTCCCTTCAGCCATCTGAAATCATAACAGATCTTTCTGGGTCTTTGTTCACAAAGACATTTTTGATATAATATCTGTCGCTTCAGCCTTCCGAAATCATAACGTGTCCTTCTGGGTCTTTGTTCGCAAAGACTTTTTGATATAATATGTATATGTATACATATATTAAAACCGGGCCGTTGCCGGCTAGGTTTATTTATAGGTCTCTCACAATTTCATCAGAAACGTCTATGGAGATTACCCTTATGAGGTGGTAAACTTTTTCGACTTGATAACTGGAATCTTCGTCTCCCAACCGCGAGCCGTTTCATTGAGAGTTTGCATTCGAGAGAGATCAATACGTTAGGTTCATTGGGGTACTCTATATTTTTACTTCCCCGACTGAACTTTAGCTCAGGGGGAGGTTTTACACTGGTCGTGTCTGTGTGTGTGTCTGTGTGTCACTTCTGCCGTACACTACTTCCGGTGTAACCGGATATCACGTGACCTAGCTCGTGGAGCAAAAAGTCTAGAGACGTAATCAGGCCAGCTTATCGTTCAATTCCGGGAAATTACCTCCTTTAAGCATGGCTGCCACATTGAGTTTCAGGTGTCGTGCTATTATATACAACAGGACGTCTCCCATTGCATATCATTGCCTTCCACCATCCACTTTACGGTCAAACCTCGATGCTGGACAGTTGAAGGCGATTATACGCAATGGGACGTCTCCCACTGTTATAATCACCTCCGACCATCCCCACACCAAGGTCCAACCTCCAGTGTCCGATCAAAATGGTTAAACTTAATCTAATTAATAATTCAGTTGAAAAATCAATTTAAAATTCGAGATAGTTTAGAAGATATTTAAGAAATTGACCAAAAATTTTAAGAAATGTGACCGTTTAATACCAGCTTGAGTTTGCAGAACCCGCTAATCTGTTTTCCATATATCATTTAGTCCAAAAAGCAAAGGTATAACGGGCAGTAAAGGCTTAGTCTTGGGGTAGATTGAAGAATCTACATAAAGGTGCGTTTACACGGGCATCCAAGATAGAAACGACATAATTTTGATAAGAGATAATATAATATATAATATTATAACTTCGATTACACTCGGTACAATTTTAACCTGTTCAAGGGGAATTGGTGTACAAGGTTTAAAGCTGAGGCGGATTGATACAAAATGTTAAACCTCTTAAGAAAAATAAAAGTCGTGAAAACTCTCCTTGAACAGAAGTAGAGTAGGTGTTTAAAAAACAACAAAATACACCAATTTGAATAAAAAATCGGCATTCTCCACTATAAAACCAAGAAAAATTTCCGATAAATTTCATAATGAAAAGCAGCCGCGTTCAGTGAACTTCGTTAGCTGACCTAGAGACGAGACGAAAGAGAGCTGTAATGACTTAAGTGAAAAGATCAACCAGCGCAGAATGTCTTCACCATTTAAAGTCAACAGAGCAACGACACAGGTTTCATTTATCACCAGAAAGTGACGGCCTGGCTACGAAGAATTGAAACATGCGAGGCAGTGAGTGTTTTGGGACTCGAAATATGAGATACCTACAGTCAGTAAAAGCTCGACAGTTCTTCATACGACTTCGTTATTCTCAACATAAAACGAGCTTTTCAAGTATAAATACTAACGGTATGGAAATTAATCTACTTTGAGTCTCTAAGATATTTTTTTACCATAAGGGTGGAAACTAACCTCTCTCAACCAGCTCCATCCGTGGATTCTTCCAATGACTGGGATCACTCGTTTGATGAAAAATTCAGCAATGGTCCTCTATTAGCACGTCAAAACCAGAATTTCAGACGAAAACTGTACCGGAAGTAATTGCCAATCATCTACCGACAATGGGTTGTAAATGGAACATTCAGAATAGAATATTTCTTGGTTTTGTCCAAGAGGAGAGTTCTACCGTATTTTTGTCGTTGTAATTTCTTCTCTACCTTGCCATCCCACTATAATGACTTAAGTGAGAAAATCAACCAGCGCAGAATGTTATCACCATTTGAAGTCAACAGAGCAGCAACACGGGTTTCATATATCACCAGAAAGAGACGGCTTGGGTACGAAGAATTGAAACATGCAAGCAGTGAGTGTTTTCGGACTCGACATATGAGATACCTACAGTCAGTAAAAGCTCGGCCTCGTTATTCTAAGCATAAAAGGATCTATTCAAGTTTAAATATTAACGGTATGGAAATTAGTCTACTTTCAGTCTTTAAGATATTTTTTATCGTAGGAGTGGAAACTAACGTGTTGTCAGCCGGTTTGGAAAATAACCTCTCGACCAGCTCCATCCTTGGATTCTTCCAATGACTGGGATCTCTCGTATGATGAAAATATCAGTAATGGTCCTCTATTAGCTCATCAAAACATCAATTTCAGACGAAAACTGTACCGGAAGTAATTTCCAATCATCTATCGACAATGGGTTGTAAATGGAACATTCAATCTAGAACATTTCTTCGTTTGTCCAAGAGGAATTTGCTACCATATCTTCGTCGTTTTAATTCCTAGTCGTCCTTGCCATCCCAGACTAAATCCTTCGTCTTTATCAAATCAGTGGATAATCAAAAATAATCACACAGTACACCCTATGCTAAAGTGTTAATTTATATTACAAGAACTTGTATTTTACATATTTACCTGGAAAATAAACTTTTCATTTGGTGTGTCTATTAAAAAATCCACACCCTGCCGCATATAATAATGGGTAACGCATTACATTTCATTTGTTGTGTACAAGATTCCATTCAGGTACCATTAGAATATGATAGCATAGCTTTAGCCTCTGGTCCCATCCTCGCAAATTTTGTAACAAAATATCGTCTGCTTTACGCAAAACGCGTACACAACGCACTCTGCCGTTAGAATATGTCATTTTATTTTTCGTTAAAATGGCGAGTAAGGCGAGCATTAGCCCAAATGATAATAAATTGGATGTCTTCTTTTCCTTGGCAGAAATTCGAGTAAATAATTTTATTAATGACCATGGATGGAAAGATCTTAATCATAAGTTAGTTTTCAATAATAATTGCTATACAATAATAACGCGAATTGGACAAGTTTTTTTCCCCGGCTTAACTCCTACAGCTTGAATTCTGATTGTAAAGGATTAAAGCAAATTTTAAATTATCATTTTAAAATATATTTAGTTATCGTAAAAAGTGTACCTTCTTAATATTGTTTAAATAAATAATATATTCTTCAATAACTGCTTTGCTCTTCGTAAAATTCGTTTTCAACGTTTGTACCTTAGATCGTTTTTCAGTCGTCCCCATTTTTATTACCCAAAATATTACGTCAAGGTCGTTAGTAGCGCGGGTTAATAATAGACGTCAGGAGCTATTTACTTGAATAATCGATTCGAAGCAGACGAACATTTGCTACAAAGTTTGCGAAGATGGGTATTGAATCACGGCCCTCCCATATTCTTATGGAACCTGGTGTGTATATCAAGAAGTCTACGAACTGCCGCACATAATTATGGGAAACGCAGGACACTCATTTGCATTCTCTGAATACTTGAGGTTAAGGGAAAATTCTTATTCTCCGTAACCTAGATGGGAAATAGAGAAGTGTGATTGAAATGAACGCTGTTTCTTCTACTCTTCCAATACTCTACATTTCTTTTTTTTATTTTAGGTAGGGTTAGGTTAGACTATGTTACCTTAACGTCGGGGTCGGGGAGGTTATATTTTGGTTTCCCAACTTGTTCTATACGTTTCGGATGAATACTGAGACTGAGATAACAAAAGCTTTAGATAAGGTTGAAATACCGTGAAAGACGGCGTTTCATTGGGAGTTTGCATTAGAAAGAGAGAAATGTGTTACATTTACAAGGGTGTTCTATTGTACTTTTATTATACTTTTATTATGTTGAATACTAAGACTGAATAACAGTAGCTTTGATAAGATTGGAAAGAAGGAAGGAAAAAATGATAACGTTGATGTATGAAGTTGAATTAAAAACTTGTGTCTAATTAAATATAAATAATAAAGCAAAACGCGAGAGATACAAACGATATATATTTTGGTTTAAAAGATATAGGACGATGCCTAGAATTCTACGTATTGAGTCTAATGCAAAACAGTGTTTTTAACGTTTATAATGCGAACTGGATTTTTTTATCAATGATTATAAGCCGCAGGGTAAATAAACTTGGGTATTATTGTTTACGATGAAATTAGTGTTTTGTGATTTGTATACTCGGTTTTTATTTACTCTGAATCAATCTTATCTAACCAGTTGTTTTTTGACGAGTTTTAAATAAATTAGTTTTTTAATTGATATTATATATTGTAATTCATGTACAGAAAAAGAGTCAGTCTTGTTTGAGATACTAACGATGTAAATTGCATAATTTTAATTAAACGTTGTTAATGATTTTAGTCGTGTTGTTTTTATTACGTAAATGCACCATACTTAGTCGCGTTCATTTTGGTCCGTCGAGCCGGATCCCGTACATCAATTGAACTTTACAAACTCAACTGGGGATTCAACAATTTTCGTGAGGAACAGTTTGGTGCTTGAAGAATTATCCGAAGAAAGATACCCACAACATGGACAGCTTACTAAACAAGCGACGTGCTATCAAAGGTCAATTAACAAGGTTCGAGGCTGTGGTTGCTGGCCAGGCGACACGAGCGCTCTCAGACACTGCGGTGAAGACGTACAGAGACAAAATTGATAAATTATCAAGCGATCTGGAAATCCTACAAGAAGCGATCGTCGAAGGAAGCACCGTAGCCAACTTCGATGCGAATGAGACAGCATACAATGAGCTCATTGAGCGGGCAGAAACTTTAAGCATTATACTCAACGATCTTCTTGATCAACGCCATCCACGAACAGGACAAGTAACAGCAGATGTCAAACTGCCGAAACTCGAATTACCCAGCTTTAGTGGCAACTACGTCGAGTGGTTCACATTCCACGACTTATTCACCGCTACTGTTCATAATTCGTCACTGTCCGGAGCGCAAAAGCTGCAATACCTAAAGACATCGTTACGAGGAGAAGCTGCTCTACTTATTTCATCAATTCAAATCACTGATGGCAACTATGCGGAAGCTTGGAACATACTTCTAAATCGCTATAACAATACGAGGGAAGTAATTGACGCTCATATCAAGAGATTGTTCAACCAGCCAGTCGTCAAAGAAGAATCAGCATCAGCTATTCGTTGCTTAATCGATACAACCACGGAATGTGTTCGATCACTGAGAGTTTTAAATGAGCCGGTTGACCAATGGGATGCGGTATTATTGCACATAGTAAAGGAGAAGATAGATCCCGACTCTCGAAGACAATGGGAATTATCACTTACTGGGACTAGCAGACCTCCATTTCAAGACCTTACAATGTTCCTGGAACAACGGGCTCGCGCACTTATGGCATCACAAACCTCGAGTAACTTTCAAAAGAATAGACCTGTCACGTATCCCAGGAAGAGTACCCTTACTCATCATGGCGCAATACAAGAAACTAGCTGTTCCATTTGCAGAGAAGCTCATGCGGTTTATAGATGCGAAACATTACTCAAGGCCGCTATCGAAGATCGCTGGAAGATAGTAAAGAAACATTCACTTTGCTATAACTGCCTGCGAGCGGATCATCCATCTCACAAATGCAAGTCAGGCACTTGTCGAAAATGTTCCGGAAGGCATAACACACTCCTACATCAAGATAAGAAATCAAACGAAGAAGTAACTCCAACTCAAAATGGAGTTAACTGTTTGATATCAAGAGAAGCCGTTCCAACATCACAAGTACTACTGGCCACGTCAATTATCCAGGTAGAAGCATCTAATGGGAAACTGCAGCAAGTACGAGCTCTTTTGGACTCTGGCTCACAAGCCAGCTTTATTAGCGAACAATGTTACAAGAAGTTACAATTAAAACGAAGGCGTCTCGTTGTAACGGTGGGAGGAATTGGAACGTTGGGCATTGGAACCTCGCGCGGAAGCGTTGAACTAATCATCAATACAGGAGATCAAAGTAATCCTATTGAAGTTACGGCGCTAATATTGAAGAATGTAACAGACGATTTACCTAATCTTCCAATAAACATAAAGTCATGGGCGCATATTAAGGATCTACGTTTGGCGGATTCGACGTTTCATCTACCAGGGTCAATCGATGTCCTGTTGGGAGCTGACGTCTATTTGAGCCTAGTCCAAGATGGGGTCTGTACAGGACATCCTGGTACCGCTGGAGCGTTTAACACAATCTTCGGTTGGGTTGTGTGCGGTCCGATTGGAAAACAGATGTCAACCCAAGTATCACAAGACATTCAAGTCTTCTCTACGACGATAGACGCTCAGCTATCAAGATTTTGGGAATTGAAAGAAATTTGCCCGAAACGGAGGTTAACCGCCAGCGAGCAACAATGTGAAGACCACTTCCTCAATTCTTATTCCCGAAACGAAGAAGGAAGATACGTTGTACGCCTCCCGTTTAATAGTCAGAAGGGACTTGGCGACTCAAGGAAGATGGCCATACGAAGATTTACGTACATGGAAAATCGATTGCAAGCCAACGCTAGTCTCGCGGTCCAATACCGGACCTTTATGAATGAATACGTCGAATTGGGACACATGACGCTAGTACCAAAGGAAGAAATACCCAATAGGAATACGTTTTATCTTCCACACCACGAAGTAATTAAGGAGAGTAGTAGCACCACTAAACTAAGAGTGGTATTCGATGCGTCGGCCAAGTCAGCTAATGGGACGTCGCTGAACGATCTTTTAATGGTCGGCCCTAAAATTCAAGATGATTTGGTCATGCTATTACTACGATTCAGATTGCGAGCTATAGCAATGACAGCAGATATAGCCAAGATGTATCGGCAAATTCTGGTTCACAACCATGACACTCGATTTCAAAGAATCATCTGGAGGGACAATCCATCAGAACCACTGCGCGACTATCAGCTAAACACTGTAACGTATGGAACCGCTTCTGCGCCTTTCTTGGCCACCAGGATACTTAAACAATTAGCATCGGATGTACAAAACACTTACCCAATGGCAGCTCAAGTACTGAACGAAGATTTTTATATCGATGATTTGATGACTGGTGCGGACACGACAGAAGATGCACTTCAATTGCAATTAGAACTTTTAAAAGCCACCGACGAAGGAGGTTTCAAGCTACGAAAATGGACCTCTAATGATCCAGCGGTATTACACGCGATACCAGCAGAGATGCGCGAAATTCAAGGTCCATTGGATTTCGACAATGATGAATCCATTAAAACCCTGGGACTTCGATGGACACCGGCGGCAGATTATTTTTCGCTTGCTGTTATCATACCGAAAAAAATGGACTTCATAACTAAACGATCGATTCTTTCTGAAACAGCCAAGGTTTTTGATCCGTTGGGACTACTATCGCCAGTCACCATTCAAGCTAAACTCTTACTCCAAGATTTATGGAAGCTCAAGATAGACTGGGATGACGAGCTTCCTGAAAACCTCACTCATAGATGGAAAAACTTGCAATCTGACTTGCCAGAAATAGAGTCACTAACTATTCCGCGACACATATCACAGCAAGACGCTCAAGATATTGGTCTTCACGGTTTCTGCGACGCTTCAGAGAAAGCGTATGCCGCCGCGGTCTACTTGAAGACAAAGAACAGGAACGGCGAAATTCGAACGCATCTAATTGCAGCCAAAACCAAAGTTGCACCGCTTAAACAAATATCATTACCAAAGTTGGAACTTTGTGGCGCGGTATTGCTTATCCGACTAGTCAAGCTTACTCAAGATTCTTTGAAGATTAAGCTCCCTGAAATTCACTGCTGGACGGATTCAATGACAGTACTTTGTTGGATAGCATCGCCACCCCAGCGATGGAAGACCTTTATCGCCAATAGAGTCGCTGAGATCCAAGACACCATACCAGAAATACAGTGGCATCAAGTGAAGGGGGAACATAATCCAGCTGACTGCTCTTCGCGTGGTATATCTGCTAAGGAGCTACAGAACCATCCTCTGTGGTGGCAAGGTCCATATTGGCTCAATCAGCGTCTGGAAATTTTGGGAACTACTATTCCTCCTGAAACGGAAGCAAGTCTTATGGAAGCTCGTATGATTCCGAAAATCTCAACTCATGGAAGGGTCGATGTTACCCTATTGGACGCCTATTCGTTGCTTACTACATTACTTCATGTTACAGCATACATGCAACGTTTTGCCAGAAACGCACGAACAATCAAGACCAACAGAAACTTTGGTCCCTTATCGGCGATGGAGATTGAATTAGCACTCCAGCACTGGATAAAGGCTGCTCAACATCTAGCCTTTAGTGAAGTGATGCATAGTCTAGCTACAGCTAAGCCACCTTCATCGAACAGTAAATTACGGTCATTGAACCCCTTTATAGATCCAGTTGGAATACTTAGAGTAGGAGGTCGCATTCGAAATACCAATATCAATACTGATCAAGTACATCCCATGATTCTTCCAAGAAAAAGCAAGTTAACCGACTTGATACTTGTTCATGAGCACCTAAAGCACTTACACACAGGACCCCAATTACTGGTGACTGTTATTCAACGACGGTATTGGATATTTGGAATCAGAGACGCGGCAAGATTTCACATTCGACGGTGAATACCGTGCACTCGACAGAAGGCAACTACTCTTCAGCAACAAATGGCCGATTTACCAACGGTCCGGGCTAATCCGGCCAGAGCCTTTTTGAAATGTGGAGTTGACTACGCCGGGCCATTTTCTCTCAGAGTTCTGAAAGGTCGTGGACAAAAAACCTTTAAAGCGTACATAGCATTGTTCGTATGCTTTACGACACGAGCAATCCATCTCGAAGTAGTAAGTGACATGACTACGGATGCCTTCTTAGCTGCGCTCAAACGTTTCACGGCCAGACGAGGGAAAAGTTCTGATATCTACAGCGATTGTGGCTCTAACTTTATCGGCGCTAATCCAGAAATGCGAGACTTCTTCAAACTCATGGCCACTTCGACTAGTCGCACTACAATCATGCGATGGTCATCCGACGAAGGCATATGCTGGCATTTCAATCCTCCGGCCGCGCCACATTTTGGTGGTCTCTGGGAAGCTGGCGTAAAATCAGTAAAATTTCACCTCAAATGAGTAATGGGATTGACTACACTAACTTTCGAAGAAATGACCACTTTATTATGTCAAATAGAAGCGTGTTTGAACTCACGACCGCTCTCGGCATTATCTACTGATCCCGATAGTCTGGTGGCTTTGACTCCTGGTCATTTTTTAATTGGAGACAGCTTAACCGCAATTCCAGAGGCTGACCTCACGGACATCAAGACCAATCGATTATCCCGTTGGCAGTTAGGTCAACAACTGTTGCAACATTTCTGGCGTAGGTGGCGAAATGAGTATCTTACCCGTTTACAACAACGTCCAAAATGGGTATCTCTTAAACGTAATCTTCAGCCTAATGACCTTGTCCTCCTCAAAGAAGATGATTTGCCGCCAACCAAATGGAAACTAGGACGCGTCCGAGAAGTTCATCCAGGAGAGGATGGTTGTGTAAGAGTGGTGACTATCAAAACTGCCGAGCGTGAATTTAAACGACCCGTTACAAAACTGTGTCTACTACCTTTAGATTAATTATCAAAGTACTTATATTAAATTTAAAATTGATTATTTCAAGGACACCGGGATGTTTATGATGAAATTAGTGTTTTGTGATTTGTATACTCGGTTTTTATTTACTCTGAATCAATCTTATCTAACCAGTTGTTTTTTGACGAGTTTTAAACAAATTAGTTTTTTAATTGATATTATATATTGTAATTCATGTACAGAAAAAGAGTCAGTCTTGTTTGAGATACTAACGATGTAAATTGCATAATTTTAATTAAACGTTGTTAATGATTTTAGTCGTGTTGTTTTTAATTACGTAAATGCACCATACTTAGTCGCGTTCAATTATACATTAGCCCAAATGGTATATAACGGTAAGATTTTGAAATGTCTTAGAAAATGGACTCTGAGACAGACGTACAATAAATTGATTTAGTTATAAAAGTTGGCGGGAAATTTAAATTATGCTGCAGAATTTAAAGGAGTCTAGAAAGGATACGGATATCAGAACAAAATTGGGCACACGCGCGATAGGACACAATAACGATGGGATATAATCTCGATGGGACGCAATCTCGACAGAACATAATGTCGATGCGACACAATCTTGATAGACCATAATCTTTATGTACATAATCTCAAGTGGAATCTTTATCGATAGTTCACAACCTCGAATGGACATTTTGTTTCCTTGGCCTTCTTGTTATATTTTAGGTAAGGTTACGTTAGTTAATCACTCGAATTACGTCATCCCTCCAACTAGTTAAACACTCGCTCTAACCCATCCCTCTTATAATATTATAGGTAAGGTTACGTTAGTAGAGTGCAACAGTCTCAGTCTGATTTAGTTGCAGTCGACGCGAAGTCAGCCCCTTTAGAGTATTCGAACTTTCGGTACTATCACGTGTTCGACATAACGAACTTTCGGACTCGTCGTCCAATTCTTACAATGGGATGTAAATACGTTTTTCAGTTGGCCTATCGCCAGTAGGCCAAATCCGTTTTTTAAGGGACGTCGACGTAGTTTTTCGAGAGATAAAAGTCATTTGCGCCTATGGATAGAACACATTCTCTCTCGGTCATTCATGCGTTCAACATCGTGTAAAAAAAGTCAACGTCTCTAGCCTGCTGCAGAGGTGGAAGTTCCGTGGTGACGCCTAGAATGTCCTAGCCTTCAAGGATTAGGATTGGCCAAGTAGAGGACAAGTAGTGGAAAGATGCCTGGGGCCATCATCCAGTACATCTCTTGGACAGCAGAGTAAAGGAAGACTTACGTTTCTTTAGGAACAGTGCGGAGGACTTGGCATAGTTTTTTGCAAATATGTTCTTTAACGCGATGTTGTTTTACGACTTCGTTTTCTTTTTTTTTTTTTTTGCAGGGCTCTCTGAATTTATGAGAATTATACTTGTAATAATAAAGTTTAACGTTTATTCTGGTCTCGATCGTCTCGTTAATTCTCGAGTAGATATTTTAGTATCTTAGTGGATGTTCATGGTAATCACTTTTAGTTATCTTTAAGTTAGCAGATTAAAACAACGCTAGTAAGGTCACGTCAGGCTAGTATATTTTATCACTCGAATTAGCCAATATCCCTTTAGCCAGTAATCTCTTGGTATCACCCTTCTCTCTTTTAATTGACGAGTTCAGAATTGAAGCGAATCTTCCAGAGCCATGGCGCGATTGAGGTATAACTTCGTTATGCGCGGATTTGTTACGAGGTGCCGCTTTCGTCGTTCTTTTTCTAAACTAAGCGTAGTGGATGAATAAATGGATGGAAACAAAGAAAGAGTCATCATATTATATGTAACGGCAAATTCGGACTTTATCTATATTTTCCTATATAACCTTTAAAATCTTTGACTCCTACCCTTTAATTCGTAAATACTTTTATTTGTAAACGGCAGAGACTCCCCCGAGGACAATTACAGTCCTAGGGTGTTTTTTCTTTTAGGTCTTCCGATACGCGTATCTAGCTAGCGCGAGGTCGGAGGTTAGAGTTGTAATGGTTTTTCTTGCACATGGGCTTCTTTTTTTATTAATCGGTCCCATGTGTACTCAATTTTAAGAAAACTTTAAATTCCTTTTAGTTGCCATGCCCGCGAATGCCGCGGCATGGTACCAATTATATATTTTTCTACTTACTGGTATCCTGAGGTTGGACTGGAGACTTAAAAGCGAGAGGTCATAATTTTTAAATTGAGTTTAAATCTACGGAG